>JAYMFT010222380.1:0-11328 GCA_038088735.1 Panulirus argus | reverse complement strand
ATATACCAGCATCAAGAATTGCTTTATTTTCCTTCTGTCACGTGCAATAACAATGTTACTTATCTAAAACGAGAAAACATGTAAAAAGTTTTCCAACAATAAAAACACATAAATTTCCGTTTACTATAAACTACTAATTTAATTCAACAAAATGTAACTGTTGTGGAAAAGCGATTGGTATATCCATTCAGGGAAGTTTGTATAATTTCATTCATGAAAGAAAGTTCTACTGACCTCCTGCAGGAGGCTAATAACACTTAGGACAGGTCCTACGGTCGTGCCATTTGACCCTGGGGTCCCTCTGGGGTTAAGGACTACGAGGTCAATCCATGTGCAAAATTGCTGTTAAATTCCCTGTATGTATTCGTCCACCTTAGCCCCTCTATTTCACTGTCACAATCCCTTTAAATCCTTTTCACGGGATATTTTCGGACCTCAGGGAAATCAGTGGGGCAAGAGAGGGACGAGTGAGCGAAAGAGAGGGAAAGAGAGAAAGTGAGAGGAAGGAAATAGGAAAGAAAGGGAAAGAGACAGTGTGAGAGGAAGGAGATAGGAATTCGCCAGCTGAAAGGCTGGAGTATTTGATCCGGATTTAACCCCTGGCCAGGATGGCAATAGCCTCCAGTTAAGCCTTTACTGCTCCCTGTGGTTACGTCAACTGTGGCAATAATAACCAAAGCCTGGTGGGCTGGCAGGCTCCTCCGGCCGAGGGAATCTGGGCCATCATCCTCTCTAAAGGCCTTCCCCGCACGATTCGATACACTTGACGTCTTTAAAATAGAGATAAAATCCTCAGAGAGGGCAGTGTTGAGAGAGTGTGTGTGTGTGTGTGTGTGTGTGTGTGTGTGTGTGTGTGTAGGTAGGTAGGTGAATTACGAGAGGAAAGCCACAGAATAACCTGAGCCTGCATTATAACTAGAATATCCTTCAGCACAATACCATCAAGCACTAATACCCATTTTCAGATACGTTCCTCCACAGCGTCTCCTCCTCACTGCCCTCTTAGCAGATCCCTCATCCATCTGGTTCCTGCTACACATTGCCTCTTCCCGTTGCTGCCCCCTCACGTCCCTCTGACCCTACCACACAGCCCTATCTCACCTTAGTCCCCCAGGTTTTATCATACAGCGGCTCCCCTTCAGATTAACCTCAACATACTTCCCCTAGCTATAGTATTCTCCAGGTATTATCTCTCTCTTTGTGTCCCCCTCCTTCCATAGCCTTACCTTGACCACTGCCTTCACCACAATATCCCTCCACATTCCCCAAGCCCATATTACCCCTTCGCATTTCCTTTCTCACATACCCCCTCTCCACACAGCCTTCTCGACGTTACCTCCTCTGGTTCCCTTTCTTTAACTTCACAACCGCCCCCCCCCCCACCTCCCCATCTCCACCTCAATAACGCCTGTGGACGAAAAAAGCCAAGCCAGGGATAATCCAGACCCATTCACCACAACAATACCAGAGGCCAGAGTCCGTAAAAGTCAAAATAAACACGGCATTACAAAGCGTGGCTCAAACGAAGATTAACTAGCCCATTGTTTCCCTCAATCCCCATGTGCCTTGGCCCAGAAGGAGGCATAATAGAGGCAGAAGCCGATATAAACTTAAATGGTGGCTGTGGTTTCCCCCTCTTGTGTTCAAGAAAAGAAAGATGCCGTATAGGCTGCTTGAGAATGTGAAGGTTTCGCCTTCACCTTTTCGCCTGCATCCCTTCCGGGTCTATTTACTGTCTCGCTTTATCAGATTGTCTGTCTCTCGTCCTGTCTCTTCCTTCGTCACTGTCTCTTACAGTCTCACTCTTTCTCTTACTTCTGTCTTCATTCACAGTCTTGCATCTGGTGTTTTCTTTATCATTATCATTGCTTCTTTACTCTCTTCCCGTCTCTGTTCCTTTTCTTCTTTTCTACCTTATTCTCGTACATTTCTTTTTTTTTCGATTCATTACCTTTTATCTCGTATCCTCAATTCCCCAGACTTTTCTTTTCTTTTCTTTTCGCTCCCCTCTATTCCCTCTCCTTCCTGTCAATCTTCCGATGTTCCCTCAAAGTCTGCCCCTCCGTCCCTCCACCTACATCTCTCTCCTTCCTTTGTCCACCCCTTCCTGCACCCCCCCCCCCTCATCTGCCTTGTAACCACTAGATATCACGACTCTTTCCTGGAAAAGGTAGTGTTTGTAGACCTGTGCCCAGGAGGAGACGTGGTCTTCGCTGGAGTGTGTTGGCTCGATAAACAGACGAAGGATTCTTTTCCTTTCCATCCCGGTTAAAGCACTACTAATGTATTGCAATTACCCTAATTCAACTTTCCCCTTTTATTTTCAACGATGCAGAAATAATGCTCTATAAACTCAGTCGCGAATCCTTGATTGCCAAAATGAAGTGGGTTCAGAACAGGCTTTCAAAAAACATGAGCTGGGACTTTAGTTATTCACAGACGAGGATTCTTCATAATCCCGCACTTTTTACTACTTTATCAGATGAGAAAGACACCAGAAAGAACTTCAGTGTAGAAACAGTAAATGATAAATGAGGCATGAAAATTATAAAAAAAAAAAAACGAGTAAATGGAGAAAAATGAGAAAGAAAGAACTTTGCCGAGGGGGCTGTACTGGAAATGAGAAAAATTGTGCCATAAAATGAGAGAGAGAGTCAACTGTGTCATGTGGACGACTGTGACCCGACGAGGCAAGATACCATCGCCACGGATCCAATACACACCATCCTATCTCGTGGGAGAGGAGGCTCCCGGGGCCAGGGGAACGGGAGCAGGAAGCAGGGAGAGGAGAAGAGATGAAACGGCAAAGATGAGACGAAACAAGGGAAATGAAAGAATCGTAATTGGGAGAGGGAGGAAAAAATAAGAGAGATAGGGAGAAAGAAAGAAAATAGAATGGGAGAGGGAAGGTGTTAAAAATAATATTCCTATACACAGCCTACAGATGAGTAGAAAGGGAAGCAGATACGGTCGTGGCTAACAACAAAAGAAGAAGAGGAAGGCACTTGCTGATGGGCGACAGCTTCTCCTCCTCCTCCTCCTCCTTCCTCACTCCCATATCAGCAGCTTCCTGGAGGAGCACATCCGTCGTTGCGTGTGGTTGTATGACCCTATCTCCAACACAGGAGGCCTATCGTCTATGGTATTCCCACAGTCGTATCTCCGGCTGTCCCCCTCCCGGCAAAGCATCGCTCGGCTCTTCATATCCGCGCCTTCGGGAGCCCTGATGAAATCCTCGAGACGTGAGAGAATCGCCCATTAAGAGCCAGTGTCTGGGAGGCCCTCTCCAACTCGGTTGTCTTGGGGGGGGGGTTATTATGCGGACAATCAGTCCTCCCTCACCAGCCCCGCACTCCCGGAGATTGGTCTACCTTGCAACTTGAGGTCCGCACCTTCCTGCCTACAGGAGCACCTCTTCGTTAAAATTTAATGACGATTTGCAGCTTCTCCTTTAAAAACCTGGCGGGGTGCAGGATCCTCTGCGTATGTAGGACTGCAGGAGGGCACTGAGTCGTTACAGGTCTTCATAAAAAAAATATGATAAAAGAAAAATTATGTTTTGCCCTTTTCATCTGTACTTGCAGGGCGAGTGAGTGCCTAGCTGTTCCTCTGCATTAACGTACAAGGTTTGAGAACCTGAGGTAGAGAATAGTTCACAATGCGTTTGCCTTTGTGTCTAGGAACGTGAAGCGTAGTTGCCTTAATACCTGAACTATTGCCGTACTGTACATCTGGCACAAACTTATTCTCAAAGCGTAGGAAAATGCTTAAAGATGAAATGAACTGAGAAACTGCATCAGAAGTCTTCGAAGGGATATTGTCAGCTGACAGTAAGTCAAAGTTTGTAACTAATTCGCCTACCACGTCTATATAAGTTTCAGAAGCAGAGTCCGTCCATTTGAAAATCTTGGAGATATTCTTTTGGACTCGAATCTTAAAGACTCTTATCGTGTTGAAATACACTTTATATTTTCTTATAATAGCAACATATTAACATCCACTGATTCACCATTATCATCCTCTCACTTTATTCTAAGTAGATCCTGGTATAAAAAGTGACACTTAAAAAAACCCACAAACTTCCCACAGAAAAAGCTCTGAAACATTCATTCAGTGTCGGAAAACATACATCAAGTAACATCATGAAAATTTCTCATGCATTTCCATTGCTTTTAACGTATGTGAAAAAGTGTCATCTAAGAAATTAATGCTGTTCTTGTGTTCATCTTCGATCATTAGTGGTCTCAAAATATCAAAATTTTGCCTGACTTGTCACAAAACCAGTTTGATGAGGACAAAAATCTAGGTGGGTCATCGACGAAGAACTCTGCCATTTACTTTCATACATGTTGGCTAAATAAAGACCAACTCGACCTCTGTCGCTTCTTCCCCAATTTCTTCTTCTTCTCTCTCACTCTCTCTCTCTCACTCATTTTGACAGAGGCAAAAGTGGGTGTATACAAACTCAAATTATTCCAAAGCTGACTCTCTAAGGAAGAGAAAAATCATATCAACAAAATCTAAATGTGTCACGATGCTTATGACACACGACCAAAACTTTACTCACCACAACAAAAACCCGCAACACAGCCAACATAACCAACACAAACTTACCTCGCGAGAGAAAACGTAACTAAGACCACTTGAAGGCCCTGAAATGGATGAAAAATAACGACAAACATATGTTTCTGATCCTGATACATAATATTCTCTTGATACTAAACGGACAAGAACTACGCCAGCAGAATCAATCACTCTCACACTCTGTAACAATATGTAACTAATTATCGTGAAATCATCGAATTGTGAAGTAATTCCTACAGAATATTACACTATATTTGCAAGCATTTCAGTCATGAAAATATCTCCCTCCAGATAATTGTAAAGTAGCCTAAATTTCTCTATTGTAAATACTTCGGTTGAGAACGTTTCTTGTATCTTTCACACTTCAATTACGCCCACTAAATAGTTCACAAGTCATGTATCTTGCATCACTCAGTCACTGATACCCATTCCCTAAACCTCTTAGGCGCTTTCTAGCTTACCCTGCGCCACCATCCGCAGGATGGGGTAGGTGTGCACAGTAAGTTCTCAGTTTTTGGGACACAAATCAAACCGTTCGTTACGTCTTGCACAACCTGGCCGTGGCGTCCAGCCTGCAATAACATTATCACTAGATAGCCTCGCCGTTGCCTCTTCTACACACGTGTTCATTTATACCCTCACGTTGTTCAGTCTTGTGATTGTATCTGTCATTTCCTCTCTGTTTTGTTTATAGTATCTTTTCTTACATCTGTATCTTTATCTTATGTTATGTCTTCGGATCGTTTTCTTTTTACTTAGTATCTTTGGAATTTTCTTATATATTTAGTGATTTCTTATTTTTCTTCATTTGCTAGCAATCATCCCTATAAACAAACCACACGTTCTTAATTTGTTCTTCGTTTTTCTTATTTCCTTTTTCTTCGTCGTCATTCTACTCTCTTCTTTCACTTCCTTTTATCTCTCTCCCCCTCTCCCTCCCTCCCCCTCCCTTCCTTTCAGCCTCTTCATACCCTGCCACGCCTTTTATCATTCCCATTTTTCATCTTCTTTTTCATCATCCTCTTTTATATATACCACTTCTCTTTCCCGTGGCGATGGTGGCAGCGGTGCAGAAGGGCGTGACCGCCCTCTTTGTTGGGAGGGAGACGAGGAGAACCACACCAGGACCAGGGCAAATGTGTTGGTCGGTAATGGTGGTGGCGGCGACGGTGGTGGTGGTGGTGGTGGTGGTGTTACTGAGGTGGCTACAGTGCTTGTGGGTGATACAGATAAGGATACAGGCGATACTGGTAAGGCAGAGTTTCGGAGAGTGGGAAGGTTGACGAGTGATGGCAGCGTTGGAAGAGTGATGGCAGTGCTAAACGAGTGGTGGCAGTTTTGGCCCAACATACACTCTAGCCGTTGACCGAGAAGGCAGTGAAGTAATTGAGAGTACACAGATGTTCTTTGGAGTACACGGGAGTGCACCTGGGATGCACGAGAAAGCCATATAACAGAAGACCCGATGGTCTGTGACGAGGTTATCTGGAGGCGGACAGTAATAGCATCCTAAATTCTGGGTCGATAAAGATGGAGACAGGATAGCGTATTAGCAGAGATGTTATGGTGAGGCAGCGGGGGAGAGGAGAGAGAGAGAGAGAGGAAATGACTCGGGAGTGATTGTAGCGATGATGGATAAGGGAAGGCTGTGGTTGTGGTGTGTCAGAGCGAGGAACTCCGTAAGGGCGCTCCACCACTAAGTGTGGCTGTTGTGACGAGGTCTGAGTAGACATGAAGAGATGAAAGATGGTTTGATATAAGTATTTCTTAAGTTGTACTTATTTAAGTTAGCAAAGATGCTGGGAATGTCAAAGGCAAAAAAGTATGCAAAGTTTTGGTATGTACTAAATGCGATGAAACATAAAATCATACTGTAGACGTTCCAGACCCAAATCCTCCAACAGTTTAATAAGCTATCGATACTGTAATGATATACGATGATGGATGGAGATGAGGAGGGCGATGACGGTGTAGAAGGGCATGAAGATGGCCATTACTGATGGAAAAGAAAAGGGTCTGTGTCGTGGTCGAGATGAGGCATCCGATAGGGTCAGAGGGTTGAGCTGGGACCGTGGTTCCCCGCGATGATAATAACACACCACCAAGATCCTCCTGAAGGAGAGGTTTCGGAGGAGCTCCAGCCAGCATGAGAAACCTGGAGCAGACGGCGTCATACACTCGGGGTCAGGAATACAAAACACATCGATGACCAGGCAGGTGTGGTGGGTATGGCTGTGAATGGGTCTCTTAGGATGGGTGGCTTGTGGGAAGGAAGTGGGTAGAGGGGGGTGGGGGAGACTGAGGACTGGGAGAAAGAGAGAAAGGGTGTAGGTATTACTGGGACGGGGAAGGGAGGAGGGAGGAAGGCTACAGGAAGAGTGGAAGGTGGAATGGAAAGGTGAAAGCGCATTTATGGACTAGCTAGGTTCTAAACAAGGCGACAGGGGAGAATATAGAAGTAATCCTGGTCTAAAATAACGGGACATAGCAATGATATCAAATCCTTCACATTGCTGACAAGAGTCTGTTGTAATGTAACTCAATGCATCCAAAGCTTCTGACTTACCATCCATCTGTTAGAGACAAATCCCTTCTTACCATGCGACACTGATACAAGACTTACTATTGAAAATATACTTTCCGTATATTCAGAGATAGAAATGGGAGATGAAATTTATGGATGGATTTTTTGTTACTGTGTTTCGAGAAGACGTTTACCACATCCTGGTTGGCTGGCTGGCTGACAAGTACGGCCCTCTAGCTGGACCAGTTGGGTGAGGCCTGAAAACCTTTTAGGGTCCAGACAGTCCTGCCCTGCCTCTCTAGTTTACAAGATCCAGAAGAGAATGATAGTACCCTCCTCTACGTCTCTGGTTTACATTTACCATAGAAGAGGGATCTTGTCCTTCCCTACTTCGCTGGTCTGCATGGACGGAAAAAGAGGGACAATGTCCTCCCCTGCCTCACTAGGTTACGTATACTAAAGAAGAACGACACCGTTGTCCTCTACCTGGCTAGTTTACATATACTGCAGAAGGAAACCTCCCTAGTTTACACGAACTTTAAAAGGAGGAAACCGCCCTATCTTGCCTCGCTAGTTTACACGCACCAGGGAAGAAGGATACTGCCGTCTTCTGCCTGGTTGGTTTGCGTGCACCAGGAGGGAAGGATACCCACGCCTTCAACATCTAACTATTTCTTCTCTTCATAACGAAGGAACAATTCAAGGTTTGTTTGGGGATTAGAATTCCGAGGAAAAGTTTTCAGGGAGGGAAGAGGTTGCTGCCGTGAGAAGGAAGGTACCTTCCTGGAACAGAGGTGGGTGTGACCTGGCCGAGGGAACTCCCGGCCTTTGTGCTCGGCACAGGCGGACGACCCTATTCATCGAGCCTACTAGGGATGGCTCGGAGGAGCCCTAAGGCTCCTGACTCCCATATGCATCTCGGCGAATGTCGACCGTCCGGGGGTGGGGGCATGTTGCTTTCTTACCGCGGCCTCTTCCTATAAATCGGCTACTCTGGGGACACTGTCCGCTGTTCGGTCCATTCACCCGGGCTGGGATTAGCCAGTGCGGCTGTAAATACTGGCGCTGGATCCCGTTACTGTCTGTCACTACCTCAAAGGACGTAATGGCGTGAGATGCTTGTGTCGCTGTTGTCAGAATTCCAATCTTGGCCCTACGCTGTAACCCAGCTGACACACATACACAAGGGGCAACACGAGTGCAAAACTCTCTCCCCCTAACAGACAAACACTAATAACAGACACACACGCTATACAAAATGACACTTCTTAAACATATAACCTACGAATGGAAGAAATTCTCCCCCAGACTGTCACCATGGGGTAGTGGCTGGCAACACCCCAGTATAAATACACCGGGTCTGTGCCTCCAGTCTTGCACACAAGCTGGCTCTATGTCGAGGTCTGGCGAGATGTGTCGTGGTGCTGACACGCCCTCGGTGCTTCACAGTTCAAGAGTTCAACTAATAATAACATCCTCGTTCAAAGACTCGCTTTTATACAGAGATAAACCGTGAGTGCGTGGGAAGTGTGTTACTGGGGAGGCGAATAAGACGGCACTCAAGGTAACGGGGTCAATTCGGGATCTGTCATGCGAGACTTTAGTCGCCTTTCCGCTTGGACGGTGAACATCATTTTTACGTTCCTGATCCTCTACCAGCTTTCCTTCCCACAACACCTGAAGAAGGAAGGTCACTAAGGTGCTGCCAGGCACCTAAGACCACGGTTTCCCTAACCCATCTAAATCACCCATACACGCACCTACACCAGGGGCAACGCCCTCCGCGTCACTGGCCATGAGCCTCGCTTACATCATCTCAGAATACTTCCCACAGGAACTTTACCCATGAAGCTCTGTAACGAACCTTAGCCTCAAACTTTTCGTTCGGGACCTCCAGCTAAGGGGGAAGCTCTCTCTCTCCTTTTGGAGTCCAGTATGCGTGGCTGGGAGACCTACAGAATACGCGCTCGGGGAAGACTTTGATCCTTGGGGCGGCTCCCCCTCCTCACCCAAGCGCTATCAACAGTCTCTCGCCTCATCACGAGGAGGGGGTCAAGTACTGAAATAAAAGTGAGTTTGCCGCTCCTGAATAGAAGTGGAGAACCTCTATTTACGCTCAATAGCCTTAAGACAATACCACACACTTACGGGTCGCATAAAGCTAAGATTAAGTGTCTCGCCTTTCTAATAACGGCGCCAGTGTATATATTTTATATGAAGTGGTTGATATAGGACGCCCAGAGGACTTTCTGTTGAAATTTCACGCCAATGGATATATTACTGGAAGCACGAGAGCGAAAAGCTGTGCCGAATGATAAGCAAATCCGAGGGATCTGAATATCAATGTGTTGACTTGAAAGTCAAAAACGTCCTTTCAAATAAATCTTAGGAAGTTTTGTACACAGGAGGACAGTGGTCCGTTAACTTACTAAGATGGTGGAATATTGTCCACAACATTTTGCGCAGTACTTAAAATCACCAACGAAAACCAATTTAACGAAAGGGAGAAATAAAAGTAATCAATAAAAGCTTGAAAATCTTATATATATAATGGATTCAAATACGAGAATCTACGATAAATAAAGAGACTAGCTGTGTGGTATCCACCAAATGATTTGCATACACACGTGCCATCAGGAAATCAGACACGCACGCCAAAAATTACCAAACCCACCCACGTCGCCGACTCAGGGAGGAAAATCCGACCCCTTTGCATGGCCGATATGGAGAGGCTTCTCTTCAGTTAATATTCTTACGGCTCAGCACTTCCAGTGGTCGCAGCTGCGGTCCTCCAGTCAGCCTAGCCCCAGGACACACCCTAGCGTGTGTGTGTGTGTGTGTCCTAATATCCTATCCCTCCTAAAGCAGGTCTTCATCCTAGAGTCGTCCGGTTTATCCAGCTTCCCCTGCTAATGTCCTCTCCTTCTCCAAGCAGTTCCTCTTAATGACGTCGATTGGTTAACTGCCTCTTGCTCCCTCCCCTTCCCGGACGCTCTCAACTCGTACACTTCATTAAGCTTTCCTTCATAATTTTCCTTCCCTTATTGACTGTTCTCTCTCTCTCTCTCTCTCTCTCTCTCCCTGCTGCTATGCCCCACTACCTTCAGAAGCTGTACTTATCATTTTCCTTACAATATGACCCTTGTGGCTACTCCTCGCGACTCCTGTTTTTACTTTTCCAAAAGAAAGAACACAGAAGGGGGCCAAGTGAGGATTTTCCCTCTAAGGCTCAGTCCTCTGTTTTTAACGCTACCTCGCTAAGGCGGGAAATGGAGAATATGTAAAAAATATATATATATATATATATTTTTTCTCTCTCTCTCTCTCTCTCTCTCTCTCTCTCTCCAGGTGTGTCTCCCTCTCTCCCTCACCAGTACCATCTGCTGTCTTCCTCTCTCTCCCTCACCAAGACTTATATCTCTCCCAGAAACAGCAGAAGCAGCAGCAGCGACAGTCCCTCCTCCTCCTCCTCCTCTCACAGGGCTACAGCAAGGTCACCTCCCTCACCGGTCACTTGGGGGCATCAAGAGAGACATAAAACCACTGGGCGACGACGACGACTCAGACACCTGCGGTATGCATACGCTTATATTTGTTGGATGATCTCCCCAGCCACGCCCCCCGAGCTCATGTCCTCGTTTGATGTGGGGGAGAGCGGGGTGATGCGGAATGACGCGCAGGTCAAGCGTGTTGGAAGCGGGGAGGTCACTTCGCCCACGTCCTCTGGGGTACCGGCGGCTGTTGCTGGTGCCGAGCCGCCTCGCTTACATCTGCCTCGCTTATCCTGACCCCAACACACGCCACGTGTCTTTCCCTGAAGCTTAAATATTTTTTCTCTCATTTACTTTAGTTATCTTTGTATATTTACCCAACACGTATAACGGAAATACTGAGAATGAAGAATACTAACACACACACACACACACACGGTTTGAGATCGAGGTGGTCACAGGTCGCCTCGCCATCTAGGAACGCCGTTGGAACGCCGATAATGTTGGATGAAAAAAAAAAAAGAAAAAAAAATCTCTCCCTGGCGGACCGTCACCATGAAAGGTCGGCTCGCCTTACGAAGGTCATAAACAAAAAGACAAGTGTTACGCCACACTCTGCCCACGTCCTCCTGAGACGCTCCTCAGACACACTATGTCTCCTCCAACTTCCCTTCTGCTTTGTGCTACTTCTTACATTTTCCTTTTGTGCCCCTATTTATATATATATAT
>JAYMFT010222369.1:0-11328 GCA_038088735.1 Panulirus argus | reverse complement strand
ATATATATATATATATATATATATATATATATATATATATATATATATATACATATATATATATATATATATATATTTATATATGATTATCATCATTCTGTCTTTGTATTTGCAGCTGATCAACTCACAGAAATGTTTTAGGTGGAAATATAATGCACCACACGTCAGCCAACGGCCAACGGCAGCAAAACACACATACACACACACACACACACACACACATAGCCGGCAATAAACCGCCTTTATATTCACTGACTGTCCATCAGTGATAAACTATACTAGTTATGATGAAGGAAGGATCACTTGAACTGCTGCAATATCAAAATGATATTTTTACACATCGGCGAATTTAAAAAAAAATAGAATAACGTGGAAAAAGGTTCCATTTTGGCAACTTTCCACCTATTGTTTGGTATTTTCTGGCGAACAATTAGCTTTAGTTGATGAAAACGTTATTACACGGGTAACGTGAACGCTTTCGAAATATATGGTTATTTTCTATTATAAAAACGATTAAGTCCATTATGGATTCGATGAGTTTTCAATTATGCACGAAAAATTATTGTCCGTGGTTGTATACTGGTCATAGTGACACAGATGAAAGCTGTTATGGAGAGAAGTGTTGTGGAGGCTGGGTATTGTGAGGGGCGGCTGTTGTGGGGTACATGTTATGGAGGGTGGGTTTTGTTTCATTTTCTTTCCCCATCATAAGACAATGCTGCTAGGTCGGAAATCAATTTGAAAGCAAGTTTGCATCAGACTTTAGCGTTCACGAGTAAAGACCAGTGGTTCAGTCTTGGATGTGGGGTAAACTACCCTTGCCTGATGGAGTTATGGCTGAGGGGAAAATGGTTCAGCTGGTGACAACACTCCAAAAGTGGTAACAACAGACCAGCAGTGGTAACAACAGGCCAACACTGATAACAAGAAACCAGAAGTGGTAACAACAGGCCAGCACTGGTAACAACAGGCCAGCACTGGTAACAACAGGCCAGCACTGGTAACAACAGACCAACACTGTTAACAACAGGCCAGCACTGGTAACAACAGACCAACACTGTTAACAACAGGCCAGTACTGGTAACAACAGACCAACACTGATAACAACAGGCCAGCACTGGTAACAACAGACCAACACTGACAATAACAGGCCAGTACTGGTAACAACAGACCAACACTGATAACAACAGGCCAGCACTGGTAACAACAGACCAGCACTAATAACAAAAAGGCCAGCACTGGTAACAACAGACCAACACTGATAACAAGAAACCAGAAGTGGTAACAGCAGGCCAACAATGATAACAACAAGCCACAGTAGCAATAACAGACTAACAGTGGTACCAACAGAAGACCACAACGGCTTTCCCTACAGCAGCTGCCCTTGCAACACCCGAAATATACCAGATGCCCTCAAAAGAGTTGCCTATCATAAACAGCTGTTGTCCAAAACAGCTGCCTCGCCACAGCTGTCCTCACAACAGCCTCCTTCCACAACAGTTGCTCACCATATCAGTTTTCATTTACACCAACATGACCAGCGGGCAGCCACCGACAATATTTTTTTTTTCCTCCACAAATGAAAACTCAACGAATCTATAATGGAGTTATTCCTTTTTATCGTAAATGATAACCATATATTTCGAAAGTGTTCACGTTGCCCACGTAACACCGCTTTCGTCAACCAAAACTAACTGTTCACCAGAAATTACCAAACAATAGATTGAAAGTTATCAGAGTGAGATATTATTTTACGTGTTTTTTTTTTCTTTTTCAACTAACTGATGTGTAAAACATTATTTGAATATCGCGGTGTTAAATTGTTCGCATCTCACGTTATGTAAACTATATGATACTAGGTACCCCGTGAATCGAACCCAGGTCCTCAGTGTGACAGCCATGTAGCCTAAACCCCAAGCCACGATGAGCTCAAAACAGTGTCCTCCCTCGATGCCTCACGCATCCTCACGAAATGGGGGCACCGCGGCTCACGCACGGGTCTGGGAATGCTTTCAATCAACTCTCAAGACACCTTTACTTAGCTGTTCCACTGAGGAGCCAGGCTTGGTTCTCGGAGTGCCCGGTAATACAGAGTCTACATCAGGGATGTTATGGTCGCATTACACGTTTGAATTGTATGCACATTACAGTGGCGTCTTGAGAGTAGATATTTTTGGTAATACTCATTTGGTTCCTTGGTTAGCAGCTGAAAAGTCCAGGGTAATGTTATGAACCGCGATCCATTGTGCTCCCCAGAAGAGTCAATATCACGGGTCGACATCTGATATTCTGTTACGCCTCTCTCTCTCTCTCCCCCAGACACGATTGACCCTGCCTCTCGACCGATCTCCCACGATATCCACCCCATCTCTTGCATTCTCCCTCCTCTTCCCACAATAAGCATTCGCCCAGTTTTTTCAACAGCTCTTTCAGAACTCCCTCTCCCCATCTCACTGTCAGTAATATATATATATCCCGTATCATCATCACTTCATATCTGGGTTCCATTTTCTTCCCGAGTGCCCACTTATTCAGATACATAGATCGACTTTCATCTGAGGAAAATTGGTTCGAGATGTTCCGAACCAGTACGAAGCAGGAGCGGTTCACAAGGAGCTCTCAGGCCCAGTCAGGCATCCAAGGCAAACGGGCTAGAGATGCAGCAAACCAGTACGATTCAGTGCCGTTTCGAAAGGAGCTATCAGACCCTGCCAGGCGTCCAAAAAAAAATGTTCGAGATGTTTCGAAACAGGATGAAGCAGCAGCTGTTTTAAAGGAGCCATCCGGCTCCCGACTGACGCAAGGTATGTCTTCGTCAGGAAATCCAGCTCGAGGAATGGTCTTAAGAAAGAAAAGTAAAGTTTTATTTCCCTTTTTTTGGGGGGAGACAAACTTTCCCCAGAAGAAGGTTAATTAATTGTTGGTAAGATGTCTCATCTGCTTCTGCTCATTTGTGGTACTTAGTGGAATTTTTGCCCAAGATGTCGTTTCGTGACTCTTTGAGAACGACATTGCGACGATACGACCCTTGAGCACCACGGTACGACCCTTGAGAGAGAGATATTACAACCTGTGAGTACGACACCTCAACCATTGAGCACGACTCGTAAGTAAAAGACTGTACGACCCTTGAGTACGACGGCCTGGTCTTTCACCTGACTCTCCAAAGGCGGATCACAGGCCAGACCAGTCATATGAACCGAGATTTTGTACTGTCGTGCTCAGTCGTCGTACCGCCAAGCGTATATGTCGTACCGTCGTACTCAGTGATCGTTCCGCCGTGCATATGGGTCATACCGTTGTGTTCTAGGGGTCAAGATAACGTTTCACTATCAGTAACATAAAGTATCATCTATTTCTATTCTTGTCATTTGTTTGTTCTCAAAACATATTGTTACGCACCAGGGTTAACGCTACTCTAAAGGTAAAAGACGAAAGTAAACACCAGGAATAAAAGCTGTTCAATTCAAAGAAACAAATACAACAAGAAATGATCATTTACAGGGCACAAAAAGTTATATTATCACAATCCAGATAACTTTTCAAATAAGAAATCTCTTCCTTTACATAAGCACAATAATCATAGTAATAATGATAATAATGATAATTTTATTACTCTTTACCTACGAGAGAATAGATATAACAAGTAAATGCAGAGCAGTAAGTGGCTACTACCATACAAACTGGGGCAAGAGAAAATTACAAAACAAAACCTATCTCGGCTGTCAGCTCAGAAAGAATCAAATCACGCATCAATCCTCGGGGTATTTATAGGAGGAGGTAATTATACAGGGACAGTTCTAATTGGTTAGGAACAGGAAATATGGAAATGAGATGCTGACGTCAGTCGAGCTGTGATTGGCCAGCGATCCCTCCAGCATTATGTAAATCGAGCATTACATAAGACCCAACACGCCACTTCCGTCACGACTCACACGCACCTGCTACCATTACCTAACGTGCCACTTCATGCATGACTGCTCCCGCACCTAAGCTGGACATGTAGTTGCTTAACAATATAAGACCTGTAATATGATATGATACAATACACGCTGAATAACCCAATTTCGCAGCACTTTCCCCCTTAAAGGAGAAAATTCCTTGAAAAGGAATTTTCTTAGCAAAATAGCTTACCGTAGGGTTAGTCTTCTCTTCGTCCTCCTGCAAGAGAACAACACCAGCTCCTACATTACTTGCATCTACAGCTAATTTACATGGTTTGTTAAAATCAGGTGCCTGCAAAATCGAACTATTACAAAGTATGTCTTTTAATAGATGGAAGGCTGTCTCACACACCTCATCCTAAACATGCTTTGCATTATTCTTCAATAAATTTGTTAGGAGAGCGATAATTGTGGCAAAGTTAACAATGAAAGTACTGTAATATCCAACCATCCCCATGAAACATCCCATTTCTTTTCTAGACCGAGGGGCAACATCTCTCGAGGTAAAGTCTAAACCTTTACTGCTTGTGAAAAGTGGTAACTGTCCTTCCTCGTTACCTCCCTGACTTGTCGGTAGTCGATACAGAACCGAGAGGTTCCATCAGGCTTGGGTACTAGGGTCATGGGGAGCTCCACTCCGAGTGACACGGCTCAGTCAGGTCGTGCTCCAGCATGTAGGTTAGCTCCTCCTGAAGGATGGTTGCTCGGTGTGGACTTACACGGTAAGGAGCCTGTTCAATGGGCCGGGCATCTCCCACGTCCGCATCATGGCTTGTCGGTGAAGTCTGTCCAGGTGTGCTCCGGCAAACCTCTGAGTGTGTTGACAGCAGGGCATCAATCTCCGCACGTTGCTTCTCCGTCAGGCGCAAGAATTTCGCCTCCGTCAGTTCCCTAGGTATCCAGGGCACCCGTAACTGGATCGTCCCCCTCGTCACACACAACTCCGGCGGGAACTTCCGTCAGGCAGGATGGCATACTCTGCTTGACAGGGGGAGAATCATGTTTGAAGTATTGTTTCAGCCCCGCTTTGGGTAATAAAGACAACACCTCGTCGCCCGTCTCAAAGCTACTCAATCGAGACCGTTTTGTCACACCAGCTCCTCTTCATTCGGCCCTAGGTCTCTTTTAAATTCTTCCGAGACAAATCATCAGCCTCACCCACTAACTACTGCTCAGAATCCAAACCAGTAAATGAAGGTATCACACAGCTCAACCTCACCAGTTTCATCCTGAAGCATACGATCAGACCTTACTAGCTGTCATGGACCTGGTGGTATCTTCGCAATCTGGGAATAACTCTGGTACCTCTTCCCCAAGTTGCTTTATCTCCGCGGACTCCACCGGACTCACGGACAACTCCGGCACTGGACTCATTTTTCCTCCCTCCAGGTCATTGCCTAACACAAAGTCCACTCCCCCGAGACAGGAAACTTATCCACAATCCCAGGAAGAGCAGGTCCCATGAAGAGGTCCTGTTTACACACACACACACGCTAGTGGAGCTGACTTGAGCCTTCACAGCTCGTCTAACGTGGCTCGTTTTTCAGACTCTCCCACAGGCACTAAACCCTCTAACTTCAGAGGCTGCAGCGCGCCACAATCACGCAAAACGTTCACCTCTTTTCTTACTCCACCGCTAGAGACATAATCTTTGGATAGGAACGCGTTGTAGTTACCCCTAAATGGATCCTCACCTACAACATTGTAATCACTATTGCCATTTTTACAACTCCCAGTATCACGCTGAGAAGGGTTAGACAATATGACATCATTAGGTGGGTCTACGGTTGAGATGAAATTCACTGGCCTACCTTCCGTGATATCTCTGGATTCTTTCAGCCTGGTCCAGCGCTCCCTCACTTGATGTCCAACTTTGCCACAACGATAACACGATCTAACCCCATTGGAGTTGTTACCTTTACCTTTATACTCATACGGCAAGAGGGCGGATTCAGGTGGGGTTATATAATCATCAAATTTTCTCTCGCCATTGAAATATTTTGGTGGTTTCTCCTTACTAAGTTTGTGAGTCAACGCATACTGATCCACTAGTAAGCCAGCCTATCTAAAAAATAATTCATAACTTCAAGGGGCATACTGCGCTTACATTCCTCAACTAACATTAATTCTTTAAGATTTTCAAACTCACAAACTTGTTTGGAGCGTAGCCACTGCTACAATAAATCGCCCTTTTCACGAAATTATTCTACATAGGTCTGGTCAGAGTTCATACGCAAAATTCTTAGACTTGCGTCTGTAAGCTTCAAGATTTAATTCTTAAGCTTTCAGCACAACGTCCTTTACTACCTCATAATCAGTACACTGGTCACTAGACAACGCTGTGTATGCGCTCCTAGCCTTACCACCAAGAAAAGTTTGTAACGAAATCGACCAAAACTTTTTGGGCCAAGACAGATTATTGGCCACATTTTCAAACATACGGAAAAATTTAGTGACATCATCTTCACAGAACGTTAGTACAAATCTTACTTGTTTCGTAAATCAAATCTGGTATTGTCTTTGACTGGACTTGTCGTATTCTCTCTTGTTCCAAAGTTAGCTTGGTATGTTCAAGCCTAGCTTCTTCCATTCCTACCTGTGCATTAATCCTAGCTTGTTCACTCTGAGCATTAAGTCTAGCCTGTTCAGTCTGTGCGTGTGCGTTGAGTCTAGTCTGTTCAGTTTGTTCCTTCTGTGCCTGTGTGTTAAGTCTAGTCTGTTCAGTCTGTTCCTTCTGCGCCTGAAGCTTAGCTTGTTCACTCTGAGTGTTAAGTCTAGCAATTTCTAGTTGGACCTGCAAGTATTTTTGGGTCAACATTAAAACTATTAGGAAGGTGGGCTTGGGATAAAACTTCTGTTGACCTCGATGGTGGAACGGTATCGTCAGCACTTTTTTCAACATCAGGTTCAGTTCCCTCTTCTTCAAATTCAGGCATAATACCTCCAAACTCTTCACCAACTAAATCATTTACTACCAAAGCCTCAAACTCTACTCTACGAGCATTCCGGTCATACTCCAACCCTAACCTATCTGCAAGATAAACTGTTAAAGATATTAATTAATGGCACTTGGAGAAGGCTTAGATCGACAGAAATTATCCACGTCAGCATCACTGATCAGCGAAATGATTAACTAAGATTAACTAATCGAGGAAGAGACTTCGTAAGACACGAAAAATCCAGGCATAAGGTCGCCAATTTCTTGTTACGCACCACGATTAAAGCAACTTTAAAGTTAAGGGATAAAACTAAACACCAGGAATAAAAACTATCAACATTAAAAGAAACAAATACAACAAGAAATAATAATTTAGAGGGCACAAAAAGTTACGTTATAACAATCCAGATAACTTTCCAAACCAAGAAATCTTTCTTTACACGAGCACAATAATCATAATACTATTTATCCTATTACCCTTTATCTAAGGGCGAATAGATATAACAAATAAATGCAGGGCAGTTTAGTGGCTACCACCATACAAACTGGGGCAAGAGAAAATTACACAAAAAAAAAAGCTTATCTCGGCTGTCAGCTATGAAAGAATCAAATCACACAACACTCCTCGGGGTATCTATTGGAGGAGGTAACTATACAGGGTCAGTTCTGATTGGTTAAGGACAGGAAATATGGAAATGAGATGCTGACGTCAGTCTAGCTGTGATTGGCCAGTGGTCCCACTAGCATTACGTAAGTCGAGCATTACATAAGACCTAACGCGCCACTTCCGTCATGACTCATGCGCACCTGGGTGTCCCGCTTTAAGACCTAACGCGCACATGAACACAATACTTCCTGCATGACTCACCCACACCTCCTACCATTACCTAACGAGCCACTTCACGCATGACTGCACCCGCACCTAAACTGGAAATGTACTTGCTTAACAACATGAGACCTCTACAATATGACATAACACAATGCACGCTGAATGATACAATTTCGTAACAATTTACCCCCCCCCCAAAAAAAAAAAAAAATATGGTTTTAGTTCTCATATGTAGATAAATCATTTGATCTTAATACTTAATTTGCATCGTTTGTTGTCAAGGATCAGCAATTTGTTGTTCACGAAACCAGAGGTAGCTAGGAAGGTGTCACCATTTGAACGAATATCTAAAACTTTTGAGGAAAATATATATGTAGTAGTTTGCTACTAAAGGATTTTTGAGGAGAGAGCAAGTGTGTTAGGGTAGGATTCCCAAGGAGCCAAGCGTTAGGAGGTTCAACATCTAACGGAAAGCTTTCTGAAGTTGGAGAGACAATCTGAGATAGACTGTGTCTGACGGTGTCATCAGCAAACAGCAATTGACTTAATTGCCAGGCCCCCTATCTTCCGACATACTGTAAACCTGCCCCTCTATCCAAAACTCTTGCATTCACCTAACTCACTACCCCCTCCATAAACAGATTAAAACAACCATGGAGGCATCACACATTCTTCCCTCAACCCACCTTTACCTGGAACCACTATCCCTCCCCTCTTCTTATTAACACACACGCCTTACTCTTTTGATAGAAAGACCTCATTGCTCCTTGCAGTTTTCCTCCCACAGCATATATTCGTAATACCTTCCACAAAGCATTTCTATCGACCATATCACATGTTTTCTCCTGATCCATAAATACCACTTACATATCCTTTTTTCTTAATATTTCTCACACAGATTCGTCAAAGCAAACACCTGATCCAAACATCCTCCACCACTCCCAAAGCAACACTATTCCTACCCAGTCTAATGCTTTGCTCATGTCACCAAACTCTTGTCACTGCTTCCCCATGCAACTTAGCAAGCACACTTGACAGACTTATAACACTGTATTCGAACGTTCACTTTTGTCCTCCTTGCCTTTATACAGTGTCCCTATACAGATAGTCTGCCAGTCCTCAGAATATAATCCAAAAATCCCAACCAAAAAAATCTACAATAGTCACTCCCTTTCTTGAAAAAAATGTAATTGCAGTGCCATCCACTCCAGCCGCATTGCCATACCTCACCTCACGCAAGGCTTTCACCAATTCTTCTCTTTTCCTCGAATCATTTGCCATGACTCTCGTTTCGCATACCTCCATGTCATAAACACCCCACATTTGCCATCCTGTCACGTTACACATCCATGTAGATGCGGTAATACCAATCTATTCATACCTCTATTACAGGATTAAGCACGCTCCTTGAATACATTTGTGTGGCTGTTTTCATATTGCTTATAGAGCCTTTTTCTTTGAGCCTGAACTAACACATTAACAATGACATTGACACTAAAGCTGACATAACAAAACGTTTACTCCGACATTAACACATACACTGACACTAACACTGATGCTAAAACTAACTTTAGCACAAGCACTGAAACTGATACTAACACTAACACTAACACTGATACAAACACTAACATTAACACTAACATTATTACTAATGTAAACAATGACACTAATACTTTTACTAATACTATCACTAATACTCAAATTAACACTAACACTAACACTGACACTATCAATAGTATTACGCTAACATTAACGGTAAGACTAACCCTAACATTAACACCAACATTAACATTCACGCTAGATTAACACTAGCACTGACATTAACACTAACATTAAGACTATCACTGGTAATCCTCTTTTTTATCTCCTGTCCAGCAATTTTTCAAAAATATTAAACACCAGACACAGAGAAAGATACATGATCTTCTATAATACAATTATTGAAGGTATCTTACGCTTTTACCAAAATTGCAAATTCCAACTTCTTATTTGTATTTTAAAAGAGAGCAAAGATAAGACTTCTACAAAATACAAGATACGATATAAGTATGTTTTGATTGTTTTCCAATATCATGTTGGAGGATAATTCACAAAGAACAACACCAAAACATTTGATGTTTTCGGGAATCATTTTATTTTATTAGAAAACGAAGTTTACGTGGAGGAAACGAGAGGATTACTCAGAGAGCAAAAGCCTAACAGAACGACTTTAAGTTCCCAGAACTGGTCGACCTCACGTAGCTATGTCTCAGGACTTTCCACGTATGACGCAATGAGCTGCTGCAGCGGCTTATTGACCCACCAGTGACGAGCGTTTGTCATGGGAAGGTGAGTAAGGGGCGAGAGAGGTCAGCACAGGTCACTACATTAATTCTCTAACTTACTTTCTTATTACCTCCAGCGAGAGGAGTGTCTTTATGGTGGATTCACTGGTCCATTACTGCGGTGGCCAGGTGGGTCACCCATTCTAGTCAATTACTGGGGCGGGTCATTCTCCCCACACACCCAGGCTAGGGGCTACCTCCAAAAGGGGATTTGACCAGATTAGGTCGTCAGGTCAGATTAAGTCAAATTAGGTCAAGCAGGTCAATCAGGTCATATCAGGTCGGTAGGCAACCCCAAAATTTCACCATCTGCTGTGTGTTCTCTGATGAGGTAGATGTAGTGTCGGGGAAGTGGCAGTGTTGTATTAAAGTTGTAGTGTTGTATTCTGATCGAGTTGTAGATTCATTATGATACCTTTTGCCAAGAACTATAACCCCTTTATGTTGTATTTTCACTCTGGTGTGGGTGTATGCTAATGCATTGAAAGTTGTATGATGATTACACAGTTTGTGTGGTGTAAATCTACTGGAATTGTAGTCATTATGTGGTTTGGTGTCGTGTAGGTGGTATAATTGTACCATAACTAGTTATCATACTTTCCAGAATACAGTATAATCATTGCAGGTTCTTCCTGTACTCAGGGCCGGCCCTTTCTATACTCAGAGTCGACCCTTCCTAGACTTCCTATACGTTCAGGGCGTAGGACCCTGACGGTCATGGAGGGGGGGTCCCCTAGTCCCAATCACTATACGTCAGCCTTCAGAGTGCAGGAAATCCTGTCCCATATTCCCTGAATTTCTAATCATTCCGAGAGCATGGCCACGGGGGCCACCCTTAGGGCTCGTGATTTAGTGGGGAGTTTGGAGGCTGGAGGGCCCTCCCAAAAGAGACTCAGCTTAGGGCCACCAAAAGGCTAGGGCCGGCCCTGAACTGTACAACTATCACTGTATTGTGCCATGATTACGGACCAAGGTAAGAATGTGCTCTTGTCTAGAATCAGGGTTCTCCAAGGTGCGGGTCGCGACCTTGTACTGGGTCGCAAGCTTTTGTTCAGTGGTTTGCCACGTCGTAAACAGATATATAGATAATAAGTGAAGTGTTTTGATAATGATGATAATAATAATGATAATGTTAATAATAATAATAATGATAATAATGATGATAATAGTAATGATAATAATCATGATCGTCATAGTAGTAGTCCACAAGTATCCATAAATCTCAGAGAGAGAGAGAGAGAGAGAGAGAGAGAGAGAGAGAGAGAGAGAGAGAGAGAGAGAGAGAGAGAGAGA
>JAYMFT010222368.1:0-25137 GCA_038088735.1 Panulirus argus | reverse complement strand
CTCTCTATATTTCAATTAGGGCCCGGCCTTGATATGGACTTTTGTCCGTGACTGGAGCCTTCAACATAAAAAAAAAAAAAAGTTAGTAAGTATATGAAGGTGGAGGATATTGGTAGTTGGCAAGGCATCAGCCAGTGATTATATGAAGGTGGAGGATAGTGGTAGATGGAACGGTATCAGTCAGTGCTTATATGAAGGTGGAGAATAGTGTTAGTTGGCACGTCATCAGTCAGTGATTACAAGAGGGTGGAGGATAGTGGTAGTCGGCACGGAATCAGTCAGTGATTATATGAAAGTGGAGGATAGTGGTAATTGGAGCGGTATCAGTCAGTGATTATATGTCGGCGGAGGATAGTGGAGGCTGGCACGTCATCAGTCAGTGATTACATGAAGGTGGAGTATAGTGGTTGTTTGCACGGCATGAGTCATTAATTATATGAAGGTGGAGGATAGTTATAGTTGGCACGGCATCAGTCTGTGATTACATGAAGGTAGAGGATATTGGTTGTTGGCATGGTATCAATCAATGATTTTTTGAAAGTGGAGGATGGTAGCATTTAGCAAGGCATCAATTAGTTATCATATGAATGTGGAGGATAGAGGTAATTGGCAAGGTATCAGTCAGTGATTATATGACAGCGGAGGCAGTGGTAATTGGCACGGCATTAGTCAGTAATTTTATGAAAGTGGAAGATATTGTTTGTTGGCACGGCATAAATCAGTGATTATATGAAGGTGGATGACAGTGGTGGTTGGCGTGGCATCAGTCAGCGATTATATGAAGTTGGAGGATAGTGGTAGTTGGCACGGTATCAGTCAGTGATTATATGAAAAGTGAAGGGTAGTGGTAGTTGGAAGGGCATCATTATTCAGTGAGTATATGATGTTCGATGATAGTGGTTATTGTCATGGTATCTGTCAGTGATTATATGAAGGTGGAAAATAGTGATTTTTGGCACGGCATCAGTCATTGATTATATGAAGATGGAGTACAGTGGTAGCTGGCACGGCATCAGTTAGTGATTAATTGAAGGAGGAGGACAGTGATAGTTCTCATGGGATCAGTCAGTGATTATATGAATGTGGAGGATAGTGGTGGTTGGCAAGGCATGGGTCAATGATTACATGAGAGTAGAGGATAGTGGTATTTGGCACAGCATCAGAGAGTATATGAAGGTGGAGGATAGTGGTAGTTGGCACGGCATCAGTCATTGATAATATGAAGTTGGGTAAGAGTGGTAGTTGGCACGACATAAGTCAGTGATTATATGAAGGTTGAAGATTTTGGCAGTTGGCACGGCATCATTCAGTTATTATATGAAGGTGGAGGATAGTGGCAGTTGGCACGGCATCAGTCAGTGATTATATTAAAGTGGATGATAGAGGTAGTTAGCACGGTATCACTCAGTGATTATATGAAGTTGGAGGATAGTGGTAGTTGGCACGGCATCAGTAAGTGATTATATGAAGGTGGAGGTTATTGGTGGTTGGTACGGCATGAGTCAGTGATTATATGAAGATGGAGGATAGTGGTAGTTGGCACGGTATTAGCCAGTGATTATATGAAAGTGGAGAGTAGTGGCAGATGTCACGGTATCAGTCAGTGTTTATATGAAGGTTGAGGATATTGATAGTTGGTACGGCATCAGTCAGTGATTTTATGAAAGTTGAGAATGGTGGTAGTTGGCACGGTATCAGTCATTGATTATATGAATTTGGAGGATAGTTGTATCTGGCAGGGCATTAGTCAGTGATATTATGAAAGTGCAGAATGGTGGTAGTTGGCACGGCATCAATCAATGATTTTATGAAGGTGGAGGATAGTGGTAGTTAGCAAGGAATCAGTCAGTTATTATATGAAAATGGAGGATAGTGTTGGTTTGCACGTCATAAGTCAGTGATTATATGAAGGCGATGGACAGTGGTGGTTGACATGGCATCAGTCAGTGATTATATGAAGCTGGAGGATAGTGGTAGTAGGCACGGCATCAGTCAGTTAATATAGGAATGTGGAGGATAGTGGTAGTTGACATGGCATCAGTCAGAAAATATAACAAGGTGGAGAATAGTGGAAGTTAACAAGACTTCAGTCAGTGATTATATGAAGGTGGATGATAGTGGTAGTTGGCAATGTATCAGCCAGTGATTATATGAAGGTGGAGGGTAGTGGTAGTTGTCACGGTATCAGTTAGTGTTTATTCAAAGGTGGAGGATAATGGTAGTTGGTAGGCATCAGTCAGTGATTTTATGAAGGTGGAGGATATTGGTAGTTGGCAAGGTATCAGTCAGCAATTATATGAAATTGGAGGGTAGTGGTAACTGTCACGGAATCAGTCAGTGCTTATATTAAATTTGAGGATAGTGTTGGTTGGAAGGTCATAAGTCAATGATTATATGAAGGTGGTTGAATTGGCATCAGTCAGTGATTATATGTAGTTGGGTGGTTGAATTGTCATCAGTCAGTGATTATATGAAGTTGAAGGACAGTGGTATTTTACATGGCATCAGTCAGTGAATATAGGAATGTGGAGGATAGTGGTAGTTGACATGGCATCAGTCAGAAATTATAAGAAGGTGGAGAAGAGTGGAAGTTAGCAAGGCATTAGTCAGTGATTATATGAAGGTGGATGATTCTATCAGTTGGCACGGCATCAGTCAGTGATTATATGAAAGAGGATGATAGTGTTAGCTGGCACGGAATCAGTCAGCAAATATATGATGTTGGAGGATATAGGTAGTTGTCATGGCATCAGACAGTGATTCTATGAAGGTGGAGGATACTGGAAATTGGCCCGGCATAAGTCAGTGCTTATATGGAAGTGGATGATAGTGGTAGCTGGCTCAGAAACAGTCAGTGAATATATGATGGTGGAGGATATAGGTATCTGTCATGACATCAGAAAGTGATTATATGAAGGTGAAGGATACTGGTAATTGGCCTGACATGAGTCAGTGATTATACGAAGGTGGAGGATAGTGGTAGCTGGCATGGTATCAGTCAGTCATTATATGAAGGTGGAAATGATTATATGAAGGTGAAGGAGAGTGGTAGTTGGCACGGCATCAGTCTGTGAATATAGGAATGTGGAGGATAGTGGTGGCCGATATGGCATCAGTCAGAAAATATAAGAAGGTGGAGAATAGTGGAAGTTAGCAAGGCATCAGTCAGTGATTATATGAAGGTGGAGGACAGTGGTAGTTGGGAATGTATCACCCAGTGATTATATGAAGGTGGAGGGTAGTGGTAGTTGTCACGGTATCAGTCAGTGTTTATATGAAGGTGGAGGATACTGGTAGTTGGTACGGCATCAGTCAGTGATTTTATGAATGTGGAGGATGGTAATAGTTGGCACGGTATCAGGCATTGATTATATGAAGGTGGAGGATAGTTGTATTTGGCAGGGCATCAGTCAGTGATATTATGAAAGTGCAGAACGATGGTAGTTGGCACGGCATCAGTCAGTGATTTTATGAAGGTGGAGGATATTGGTAGTTTGCAAGGTATCAGTCAGTGATTATATGAAAGTGGAGGGTAGTGGTAACTGGCACGGCATCAGTCAGTGCTTGTATAAAATTTGAGGGTAGTGTTGGTTGGCATGTCAAAGGTCAGTGATTATATGAAGGTGATGGACAGTGGTAGTTGAAATGGCATCAATCAGTGATAATATGAAGTTGGAGGATAGTGGTATTTGGCAGGTTATTAGTCAGTGAATATAGGAATGTGGAGGATAGTGGTAGCTGACATGGCATCAGTCTGAAATTATAAGAAGGTGGAGATTAGTGGAAGTTAGCAAGGCATCAGTCAGTGATTATATGAAGGTGGAGGATTGTGGCAGTTGGCACGGCATCATTCAGTGATTATATGAAAGTGGATGATAGCGTTAGTTGGCACGAAATCAGTCAGTGAATATATGATGATGGAGGATATAGGTAGTTGTCATGGCATCATAAAGTTATTATATGAAGGTGGAGGATTGTGGTAATTGGCCCGGCATCAGTCAGTGATTATACGAAGGTAGAGGATAGTGGTGATTGGCATGGTATCTGTCAGTGATTATATGAAGGTGGAATATAGTGGAGGTTGGTATGACATCAGTCAGTGATTATATGAAGGTGGAGGATAGTGGTAGCTAGCACGGTAACAGTCAGTGATAATATGACGGTGGAGGAGAGTGGTAGTTGGCACGGCATCGGTCAGTGATTATATGAAGTTGGAGGATATTGGTGGTTGGCAGTGCATCTGTTAGTGATTATATGAAGGTGGAGGAAATTGGTAGCTGGTACGGTATAAGTCATTCATTTTATGAAAGTGGAGGTTAGTGATCGTTTACACGGCATCAGTCTGTGCGTTTATAATGGTGGTTAGATAGAGGTAGTTGCACTGGTATCAATCAGTGATTATATGAAGGTGGATGATTGTGATAGTTTGCACGGCATCAGTTAGTGATTATATGAAGGTGGAAAATAGTTATGGTTGGCAAGGAATCATTGATTATATGAAAGTGGAGTACAGTGTTAGTTGGCACGACATCAGTTAGTGATTATATGAAGGTGGAGGGCACTGGTAGTTGACATGCCCTCAGATAGTAATTATATGAAGGTGGAGGATAGTGGTAGTTGGCAAGGAACGAGTCAGTGATTATATGAAGGTGGAAAATAATGATGATTGGCACGGCATCAGTCATTTATAATATGAAGTTGGAGTACAGTGGAAGATGGCACAGATTCAGTCTGAGATTATATGAAGGTGGAGGATAGTGGTAGTTGGCTGGCATCAGTCAGTGATTACTATGAAAGTGGAGGATAATGGTAGTTGGCACGGCATCAGTCAGTATTTATATGAAGGTGGAGGATAGCTGTAGTTGACACGGCATCAGTCTATGATTATATGAAAGTGGAGGATAGTGGTTTTTGGCACGGCATCAGTCAGTGATTAGGTGAAGGTGGAGGATAGTGGTGGTTGGCACGGCATCAGTCAGTGATTATATGAAGGTGGAGGATAGTAGTAGTTGGCACGGTGTCAATCAGTGATTTCATGAAGGTGGAATACAGTGGTGGTTGGCACGGTATCAGTCAGTGATTATATGATGGTGGAGGATAGTTGTAGTTGGCACTGCATCAATTAGTCATTATATGAAGGTGGTGGATAATGGTAGCTGGCACGGCATGAATCAGGGATTATATGAAGGTGGAAAATAGTGGCTGTTGGTACGGCATCAGTCAGTGATTATATGAAGGTGATGAATAGTGGTAGTTGGCACGACAGCAGTCAGTGATTATATGAAGGTGGAGGATAGTTGTGGTTGGCACGGCATCAGTCAGTGATTATACGAAGATGGAGGACAGTGGTAGTTAGCACGGTATCAGTCAGTGAATATATGAAGGTGGAGGATAATGGTAGTTGGCACGGCATCAGTCAATGATTATTTGAAGGTGGAGGATAGTGGTAGTTTTCATGGCATCAGTAAGTGATAGATGAAGGTGGCAAATAGTGGTAGATGTCACGGCATAAGCCAGTGATTATAAGAAGGTGGAGGAGTGTGGTTGTTGGCACGGCATCAGTCAGTGATTATATGAAGGCGGAGGATAGTGGTATTTGGCAAGATATCAGTCAGTGATTAAATGAAAGTGTAAGATTGTGGAAATTGGCACGACATTAGTCAGTGATTTTATGAATGTGGAGGATAGTGGTTGTTGGCACGGTATCAATCTGTGAGTATCTGAAAGTGGAGGATATTAGCATTAGGCAAGATATCAGTCAGTTATCGTATGAAGGTGGAGGAAAATGGTAGTTGGCACGGCCTCAGTCAATGATTATTTGAAGGTGAAGGATAGTGGTAGTTGGCACGGCATAATTCAGTGATAGATGAATATGGCAAATAGTGGTTGTTGGCACGGCATGAGGCAGTGATTATATGAATGTGGAGGAGAGTGATTGTTGGCACGGCATTAGTCAGTGATTATATGAAGGTGGAGGGTAGTAGTAGTTGGCAAGGTATCAGTCAGTGATTATAAGAAGTTTGCGTATAGTGGTAGTTGGCACGGAATCAGTCAGTGATTATGTGAAAGTGGAGGAGAGTGGTTGTTGGCACGGCACCAGTCAGTGATTATATGAAGGTTGTGGATATTGGCAGTTGGCACATCATCAGTTACTGATTATGTGAAAGTGGATGATAGTCGTAGTTAGCAGGGTATCAGTCAATGAATATATGAAGTTGGAGGATATTGTTAATTGGCACGGCATCAGTCAGTGATTATATGAAGTGGAAGGTATTGGCAGTTGGCACGGCATCAGTTACAGATTATATGAAAGTGGAGGATAGTGTTGGTTGGCACGGCATCAGTCATTGATTATATGTATGTGGAGGACAGTGGTAGTTGGCATGGCATCAGTCAGTGATTACATGAAGGTGAAGGATATTGGTAGTTGACACGGCAGCAGTCATTAAATATGAGAATGTGAAAGATAGTGGTAGTTGTCACGGCATAAGTCAGTGATTATATGAAGGTGGAGAATAGTGGTAGTTGGCACGGCATCAGTGAATGCTTATATGAAGGTGGAGGACTGTGGCAGTTGGCCCGGTATCAGTCAGTGATTATATGAAGGTGGAGTATAGTGGAGGTTGGCACGGCATCAGTCAGTGATTATATATAGGTGGAGGATAGTGGTAGTTAGCACGGTATCAGTCAGTGATTATATGAAGGTGAAGGAGAGTGGTAGTTTGCACGGCATCAGTCAGTAATTATATGAAGTTGGAGGATGGTGGCAGTTGACACGACATCAGTCAGTTAATATAGGAATATAGAGGATAATGGTAATTGACATGGCATCAGTCAGAAATTATAAGGTGGTGGAGAATAGTGGAAGTTAGCAAGGCATCAGTCAGTGATTATATGAAGGTGGAGGATAGTGGTAGTTGGCAATGTATCACCCAGTGATTATATGAAGGTGGAGGATAGTGGGAGTTGTCACGGTATCAGTCAGTGTTTATATGAAGGTGGTGGATAATGGTAGTTGGTACGGCATCAGTCAGTGATTTTAGGAAAGTGGAGAATGGTGGCAGTTGGCACGGTATCAGTCATTGATTATTTGAATGTGGAGGATAGTTGTATTTGGCAGGTCATCAGTCAGTGGTATTATGAAAGTGTAAAATGGTGGTAGTTGGCAAGGCATCAGTCAGTGATTTTATGAAGGTGGAGGATATTGGTAGTTTGCAAGGTGTCAGTCAGTGATTATATGAAAGTGGAGGGTAGTGGTAACTGGGACGGCATCAGTCAGTGCTTATATGAAATTTGAGGGTAGTGTTGGTTGGCATGTCATAAGTCAGTGATTATATGAAGGTGATGGACAGTGGTGGTTGACATGGCATCATTCAGTGATTATATGGAGCTAATGATAGTGGTATTTGGCACAGCATGAGTCAGTGAATATAGGAATGTGGAGGATAGTGGTAGTTCACATGGCATCAGTCTGAAATAATAAGGTGGAGAGTAGTGGAAGTTAGCAAGGCATCAGTCAGTGATTATATGAAGGTGGAGGATTGTGGCAGTTGGCACGGCATCAGTCAGTGATTATATGAAAGTGGATGATACTTTTAATTGGCACGGAATCAGTCAGTGAATATATGATGGTGGAGGATATAGGCAGTTGTCACGGCATCAGACTGTGATTATATGAAGGTGGAGTATAGTGGTAATTGGCCCAGCGTCAGTCAGTCATTATGTGAAAGTGGATGATAGTGTTAGTTAGCACGGAATCAATCGGTGAATATATGATCGTGGAGGTTATAGGTAACTTTCATGGTATCAGACAGTGATTATATGAAGGTGGAGGATACTGGTAATTGGCCCAGCATCAGTCAGTGATTATATGAAAGTGGAGGACAGTGGTGGTTGATCATGGTATCAGTCAGTATTATATGAAGGTGGAGTATAGTGGAGGCTGGAACGGCATCAGTCAGTGATTATATGAAGGTGGAGGAGATTGGTAGTTGGCACGGCATTGGTCAGTGATTATATGAATTTGGAGGATATTTGTAGTTGGCACGGCATCAATTAGTGATTATATGAAGGTGGAGGATATTGGTAGTTGGCACTGTATCAGCCAGTGATTATATGAAGGTGGAGGATAGTGGTAATTGTCACGACATCATTCAGTGATTATTTGAAGGTGGGGCCTAGTGGTAGTTAGCACGCTATGTCAGTGATTATATGAATGTGGAGGATAGTGGTATTTGGCTCCTCATGAGTCAGTGTTTATATGAAGGTGGAGGGTAGTGGCAGTTGGTACGGCTAAAGTCAGTGATTATTTGAAGGTGTAGGATAGTAGCATATTGCACGGCATCAGTCAGTGATTATATGAAGGAGGAGTATACTGGTAGTTGGCACGGTATCAGTCATTCATTTTATGAAAGTGGAGGTTAGTGGTAGTTGAAACGGCATCAGTCTCTGAGTTTATGATGGTGGTTAGATAGTGGTAGTTGCATTGGTATCACTCAGTGATTATATGAAGGTGGATGATAGTGATAATTTGCACGTATCAGTTAGTGATTATATGAAGGTGGAAAATAGTTATGGTTGGCACGGTATCAGTCATATATTATATTAAAGTGGAGTACAGTGTTAGTTGGCACGACATCAGTTAGTGATTGTATGAAGGTGGAGGGCACTGGTAGTTGGCATGCCATCAGATAGTGATTATATGAAGGTGGAGGATAGTGGTAGTTGGCAAGAAATGAGTAAGTGATTATATGAAGGTGGAAAATAATGATGGCTGGCACGGCATCAGTCATTAATTATTTGAAGGTGGAGTACAGTGCAAGATGGCACAGCATCAGTCTGAGAGTATATGAAGGTGGAAGAGAGTGGTAGTTGGCATGGCATCAGTCAGTGATTATATGAAGATGGAGGATAATGGTAGTTGGCACTTCATCTGTCATTGATTATATGGAGGTGGAGGATAGTGGTAGTTGGCACGGCATCAGTCAGTAATTATATGAAGGTGGAGGATAGTGGTTGTTGGCACGGCATCAGTCAGTGAATTATATAAAGGTGGAGGAGAGTGGTGTTTGGCACGGCATCAGTCAGTGATTATATTAAGGTGGAGGATAGTGGCAGTTGGCATGGTATCAGTCAGTGATTATATGAAGGTGAAGTATAGTGGTGGTTGGCACGGTATCAGTCAGTGATTATATGATGGTGGAGGATAGTGGTAGTTGGCAATGCATCAATTGGTCATTATATGAAAGTGGTGGATAGTGGTAGTTGCCACGGCATGAGTCAGTGATCATATGAAGGTAGAAAATTGTGGTGGTTGGTACGGCATCATTCAGTGATTATATGAAGTTGATGAATAGTGGTAGTTGGCATGACATCAGTCAGTGATTATATGAAGGCTGAGGATATAGGTGGTTGGCACGGCATCAGTCAGTGATTATACGAAAGTGGAGGATTGTGGTAGTTAGCACGGTATCAGTCAATGAATATAGAAGTTTGAGGATAATGGTAGTTGGCATGGCCTCAGTCAATGATTATTTGATGGAGGAGGATAGTGGTAGTTGGCAAGGCATCAGTAAGTGATAGATGAAGGTGGCAAATAGTGGTAGATGTCACGGCATGAGCCAGTGATTATAAGAAGGTGGAGGAGTTGGTTGTTGGCAAGGCATCAGTCAGTGATTATATGAACGTGGAGGATAATGGTAGTTGGCAAGATATCAGTCAGTGATTATATGAAAATGGAGGATTGTGGCAATTGGCACGGCATCAGTCAGTGATTTTATGAATATAGGGGATAGTGGTTGTTGGCACGGTATCAATCAGTGGTTATCTGAAAGTGGAGGGTTTTTGCATTTGGCAAGATATCAGTCAGTTATTATATGAAGGTGGAGGATAATGGTAGCTGGCACGGCCTCAGTCAATGATTTTTTGAAGGTGGAGGATAGTGCTAGTTGGCACGGCATCATTCAGTGATAAATGAAGGTGGCAAATAGTGGTAGTTGGCAAGGCATGAGAAAGTGATTATATGAATGTGGAGGAGAGTGGTTGTTGGCACGGCATCAGTCAGTGATTTTATGAAGGTGGAGGGTAGTGGTAGTTGGCAAGGTATAAGTCAGTGATTATAAGAAGTTTGCGTATAGTGGTAGTTGGCACGGAATCAGTCAGTGATTATGTGAAAGTGGAGGAGAGTGGTTGTTGGCACGGCACCAGTCAGTGATTATATGAAGGTTGTGGATATTGGCAGTTGGCACATCATCAGTTACTGATTATGTGAAAGTGGATGATAGTCGTAGTTAGCAGGGTATCAGTCAATGAATATATGAAGTTGGAGGATATTGTTAATTGGCACGGCATCAGTCAGTGATTATATGAAGTGGAAGGTATTGGCAGTTGGCACGGCATCAGTTACAGATTATATGAAAGTGGAGGATAGTGTTGGTTGGCACGGCATCAGTCATTGATTATATGTATGTGGAGGACAGTGGTAGTTGGCATGGCATCAGTCAGTGATTACATGAAGGTGAAGGATATTGGTAGTTGACACGGCAGCAGTCATTAAATATGAGAATGTGAAAGATAGTGGTAGTTGTCACGGCATAAGTCAGTGATTATATGAAGGTGGAGAATAGTGGTAGTTGGCACGGCATCAGTGAATGCTTATATGAAGGTGGAGGACTGTGGCAGTTGGCCCGGTATCAGTCAGTGATTATATGAAGGTGGAGTATAGTGGAGGTTGGCACGGCATCAGTCAGTGATTATATATAGGTGGAGGATAGTGGTAGTTAGCACGGTATCAGTCAGTGATTATATGAAGGTGAAGGAGAGTGGTAGTTTGCACGGCATCAGTCAGTAATTATATGAAGTTGGAGGATAGTGGTCGTTGGCACGGCATCAGTCACTGAACATAGGAATGTGGAGGATAATGGTAGTTGACATGGTATCAGTCAATGATTATATGATGGTGGAGAATAGTGGTAGTTGGAACGTCATCAGTCAGTGATTATATGAAAGTGGAGGATATTGATAGTTGGCGCAGTATCAGTCAGTGATTAGATGAAGGTGGAGGAAATTGGTAGCTCACACGGCATCAGTCAGTGATTATATGGAGGTGGAGAATAGCGGTGGTTGGAACGTCATCAGTCATTGACTAAATGAAAGTGGATGATAGAGGTAGTTAGCACGGTATGAGTTAATGATTATATGAATATGTAGGATGTTGGTAGTTGGCACGGCATCAGTCAGTGATTATATGATTGTGGAGGATAGTGGTAGTTGACACGATATCTGTCGGTGATTTTATGGAATTTGAAGATAGTTGTAGTTGGATCGGCATCAGTCAGTGATAATATTAAGGTGGTGGACAGTGGTAGTTGGCATGGCATCAGTCAATGATTAGATATAGGTGGAGGATAGTGTTAGTTGGCACGTCATTAGTCATTGATTATTTGAAAGTGGACGATAGTGGTAGTTGGCACAGCATTAGTCACTGATTGTATGATGGTAGAGGATAGTGGTAGTTGGCATGGCATCAGTCAGTGAATATAAGAATGTATAGGATAGTGTTAGTTGGCACGACATCAGTCGTTAATTTCATGAAGATGGAGAATAGTGGTAGTTGGCAGGGCATCAGTTAGTGATTACAAAAAGGTGGAAAATTGTGGCAGTTGGCACGGAATCAGTCAGTGACATTATGAAGGTGGAGGATATTGGTGGTAGGCACGGAATCAGTCAGTGATTATAAGAAGGTGGAGGATAGTGGTAGTTGGCAAGGTATCAGCCAGTGATTATATGAAGGTGTAGGGTAGTGGTAGTGTTCACGTTATCAGTTAGTGATTTTATGAAGGTGGAGGATAGTGGTAGTTGTTACGGCATCAGTCAGTGATTATATGAAAGTGAAGGATAGTGGCAGGTGGCACGGCATCAGTCAATGATTATATGAATTTGGATGATTGTGGTAGTTGGCACGGTATCAGTCAGTGATTATATGAAAAGTGGAGGGTATTGGTAGTTGGTAGGGCATCATTCAGTTAGTATATGATGGACGATGATAGTGGTTATTGTCATGGTATCTCTCAATGATTATGTGAAGATGGTTTATAGTGGTAGTTGGCAGGGTTCAGTTAGTGATTATATGAAGGTGGAAAATAGTGATTTTTGGCACAGCATCATTCATTGATTATATGAAGGCGGAGTACAGTGGTAGTTGGCACGGCATCAGTTAGTGATTAAATGAAGGTGGAGGACAGTGATAGTTCTCATGGTATCAGTCAGTGATTATATAAATGTGACGGATAGTGCTAGTTGGCAACGCATGAGTCAATGATTACATGAAATTGGGGGTTAATGGTAGCTGGCACAGCATCAGAGATTATATGAAGGTGGAGAATATTGGTAGTTGGCACGGGATCAGTCATTGATAATATGAAGATGGAGAAGAGTGGTAGTTGGCACGGTATCAGTCAGTGATTATATGAAGGTTGAAGATTGTGGCAGTTGGCACGGCATCAGTCAGTTATTATATGAAGGTGGAGGATGGTGGCAGTTGGCACGGCATCAGTCAGTGATTACATGAAAGTGGATGATAGTGGTAGTTAGCACGGTATCAGTAAGAGATCATATGAAGTTGGATGATAGAGGTAGTTGGCATGGCATCAGTAAGTGTTTATATGAAGGTGGAGGATATTGGTGGTTGGCACGGCATGAGTCAGTGATTATATGAAGGTAGAGGATAGTGGTAGTTGGCAATGTATCAGCCAGTGATTATATGAAGGTGAAGGGTAGTGGTAGTTGTCTCAGTATCAGTCAGTGTTTACATAAAGATGGAGGATAATGGTAATTGTTACGGCATCAGTCAGTGATTTTATGAAAGTGAAGGATGGTGGTAGTTGGCACGGTATCAGTCATTGGTTATATGAAGGTGGAGGATAATTTAATTTGGGCATCAGTCAGTGATATTATGAAAGTGCAGAATGGTGGTAGCTGGCACGGCATCAGGCAGTGATTTTATGAAGGTGGAGGATAGTGGTAGTTAGCAAGGCATCAGTCAGTGATTATATGAAAGTGGAAGGTAGTGGTAATTGGCACGGCATCAGTCAGTGCTTATATGAAAGTGGATGATTGTGTTGGTTTGCACGTCATAAGTCAGTGATTATATGAAGGAGATGGACAGTGTTGGTTGATACGGCATCAGTCAGTGATTATATAAAGTTGGAGGATAGCGGTAGTTGGCACGGCATCAGTCAGTGAATATAGGAATGTGGAGGATTGTTGTAGTTGACATGGCTTCAGTCAGAAATTATAAGAAGGTGGAGAATAGTGGAAGTTAGCTAGGCATCAGTCAGTGATTATATAAAGGTGGAGGATTGTGGTAGTTGGCAATATATCTGCCAGTGATTATATGAAGGTGGAGGGTAGTAGTAGCTGTCACCGTATCAGTCAGTGTTTATATGAAGGTGGAGGATAATGGTAGTTGGTACGGCATCAGTCAGTGATTTTATGAAAGTAGAGGATGGTGATAGTTTGCACGGTATCAGACATTGATTATTTGAAGGTGGAGGATAGTTGTATTTGGCAGGGCATCAATCAGTGATTTTATGAAAGTGGAAGGTAGTGGTAGTTGGCACGGCATCACTCAGTGCTTATATGAAAGTGGAGGATAGTGTTGGTTGGCACGTCATAAGTCAGTAATTATACGAAGGTAATGGACAGTGGTGGTTGACATGACATCAGTCAGTGATTATGTGAAGTTGGAGGATAGTGGTAGTTGGCACGGCATCAGTCAGTGAATATAGGAATGTGGAGGATAGTGGTATTTGACTTAGCATCAGTCAAAAATTATAAGAAGGTGGAGAATAGTGGAAGTTAGCAAGCCATCAATCTGTGATTATATGAAGGTATAGGATTTTGGCAGTTGGCAGGGCATTAGTCAGTGATTATATGAAACTGGATGATAGTGGTAGTTGGCAAGGAATCAGTAAGTGAATATATGATGGTGGAGTATATAGGCAGTTGTCATGGTATCAAGCAGTGTTTATATGAAGGAGGAGGATACTGGTAATTGGCCCGGCATCAGTCAGTATTTATACAAAGGTGGAGGATAGTAGTGGTTGGCATGGTATCAGTCAGTAATTATATGAAGGTGGAGGTTAGAGGAGGTTGGCACGGTATCAGTCAGTGATTATATGAAAGTGGAGGATAGTGGTAGTTAGCACGGTATCAGTCAATGATTACATGAAGGTGGAGGAGAGTGGTAGTTGGCACGGCATCAGTCAGTGATTATATGAAGTTGGAGGATATTGGTGGTTGGTACGGCATCAATTAGTGATTATATGAAGATGGAGGATATTGGTAGTTGGCTCGGTATCAGCCAGATATTATATGAAGGTGGAGGATAGTGGTAGTTGGAACGGTATCAGTCAGTGTTTATATGAAGGTGGACGATAGTGGTAATTGTCAAGACATCATTCAATGACTGTTTGAAGGTGGAGGCTAGTGGTAGTTAGTAAGGTATCAGTCGGTGATTATATGTAGGTGGAGGATAGTGGTGTTTGGCACCTCAGGAGTCAGTGTTTATATGAAGGTGGAGGGTAGAGGTAGCTGGCACGGTTTCAGTCAGTGATTATCTGAAAGTGGAGGATAGTGGCATATTGCACGGCATCAGTCAGTGATTATATGAAGGTGGAGGATAGTGGTAGTTGACACGGTATCATTCATTCATTTTTTGAAAGTGGAGGTTAGTGGTTGTTGACACGGCATCAGTGTGTGAGTTTATGATGGTGGTTAGATAGTGGTAGCTGCTTTGGTGTCACTCAGTGATTATGTGAAGGTGGATGATAGTGGTAGTTTGCACAGCATCAGTAAGTGATTATATGAAGGTGGGAAATAGTGATGGTTGGCACGGTATCAGTCATGTATTATATTAAAGTGGAGTGCAGTGTCAGTTGGCACGACATCAGTTAGTGATTATATGAAGGTGGAGGGCACTGGTAGTTGTCATGCCATCAGATTGTGATTATATGAAGGTGGAGGAAAGTGGCAGTTGGCAAGGAATGAGTCAGTGATTATAAAAAGGTGGAAAATAATGATGGTTGGCACGGCATCAGACATAATTATATGAAGGTGGAGTACGGTGGAAGATGGCACAGCATCAGTATGAGATTATATGAAGGTGGAGGATAGTGGTAGTTGGCATGGCATCAGTCAGTGATTTTATGAAGGTGGAGGATAGTGGTCGTTGACACGGCATCAGTCAGTAATCTTATATAGGTGGAGGATAGTTGTTTTTGGCGCTGCATCAGTCAGTGATTATATGAAGATGGAGGTTAGTGGTGGTTGGCACGGCATCAGTCAGTGATTATATGAAGGTGCATAATAGTGGTAGTTGGCACCTCATGAGTCAGTGAAAATATGAAGGTGGAGGATAATGGTAGTTGGCACGGCATCAGTCAGTGATTATATATGGCACTGCATCAGGTGGAGGATAGTAGCAGTTGGCATGGAGGATGTTGGCCTTTTTGCAAGGCATCATTAAGTGATTATATGAAGGTAGAGGATAGTGGTTCTTGGTACGGTATCAATCAGTGATTATTTGAATGTGGAGAATATTCGCATTTGGCAAGATATCAGTCAGTTATTATATGAAGGTGAAGGATAATGGTAGGTGGCACGGACTCAGTCAGTGATTATTTGAAGGGGAAGTGGTAGTTGGCACTGCATCAATCAGTGAGAGATAAAGGTTGCATATAGTGGAGGTTGGTACATCATGAGCCAGTGATTATATGAATGTGGAGGAGAGTGGTTTTTGGCACGGCATCAGTCAGTAATTATATGAAGGTGGTGGATAGTGGTAGTTGGCAAGGTATCAGTCAGTGGTTATAAGAAGTTTGCGCATAGTGGTAGTTGACACGGAATCAGTCAGTGATTATGTGAAAGTGGAGGAGAGTGGTTGTTGGCACGGCATCAGTCAGTGATTATATGAAGGTTGAGGATAGTGGTAGCTGTTACTGCATCAGTTAGTCATTATATGAAGGAGGAGGATAGTGGTAGTTGGCACAGCATCAGTTAGAGATTATATAAAAGTGGATTATATTGGTGGTTTACACGGCATCAGTCATTGATTATATGTATGCGGAGGACAGTGGTAGTTTCCATGGCATCAATCAGCTATTATATGAAGATGGAGGATAGTGGTAGTTGGCACGGCATTAGTCAGTGATTACATGAAGGTAGAGGATAGTGGTAGTTGACACGGTATCAGACAGTGATTATATGAAAGTGGAGGACAGTGAGAGTTGGCACTGTATCAGTCAGTGATAATATGAAGGTGGAGGATATTGGTAGTTGGCACGGCATCAGTCAGTGATTATATGGTGGAGGATAGTGATAGTTGGCACGGCATCAGTCAGTGATTATATGAAGGTGGAGGATAGTGGTTGTTGGCACGGCATCAGTAAGTGATTATATGAATGTGGAGGATATTTGTGGTAGCACGGCATCAGTCAGTGATTATATGAAGGTGGAGGATAGTGGTAGTTGAAACGGTATCACTCAGTGATTATATGAAGGGTGAATATAGTGGTGGTTGGCACGGTATCAGTCAGTGATTATATGAATATGGAGGATAGTGGTAGCTGTCAATGCATCAGTTAGTCATTATATGAAGGTGGAGGATAGTGGTAGTTAGCATGTTATCAGTCAGTAAATACATGAAGGTGGAGGATACTGGTAGTTGGCACCTCATGAGTCAGTGATAATATGAAGGAGCAGGATATTGGTAATTGGCCCGGCATCAGTCAGTGATTATATGAAGGTGGAAGATAGTAGTAGTTGGCACGGTATCAGTCAGTGATTCTATAAAAGTGGTGGATGTTGGCCATTTTGCACGGCATTAGTAAGTGATTATATGAAGGTGGAGGATAGCGGTTGTTGGTACGGTATCAATTAGTGATTATTTGAAAGTAGAGAATATTAGCATTTGGCAAGATATCAGTCAGTTATTATATGAAGGTGTAGGATAATGGTAGTTGGCACGGACTCAGTCAGTGATTATCTGAAGGTGGAGGAGAGTGGTAGTTGGCACTGCATCAATCAGTGATAGATAAAGGTGGCAAATAGTGGCAGTTGGTACATCAAGAGCCAGTGATTATATGAATGTGGAGGAGAGTGGTTGTTGGCACGGCATCAGTCAGTAATTATATGAAGGTGGTGGACAGTGGTAGCTGGCAAGGTATCAGTCAGTGGTTATAAAAAGTTTGCGCATAGTGGTTGTTGGCAGGGAATCAGTCAGTGATTATGTGAAAGTGGAAGAGAGTGGTTGTTGGCAAGGCATCAGTCAGTGATTATATGATGGTTGAGGATAGTGGCAGTTGGCACGTCAGTAATCAGTGATTATATGAAAGTGGATCATAGTGGTAGTTAGGACGGTATCAGTCAATGATTATTTGAAGGTGAGGATATTTTTAGTTAGCACGGCATCAGTCAGTGATTATATGAAGGTGGAGGGTAGTGGCAGTTGGCACTGCATCAGTTAGAGATTATATGAAAGTGGAGGATAGAGGTTGTTGGCACGGCATCAGTCATTGATTATATGTATGTGTCGGACAGTTGTAGTTGTCATGGCATCCCTCAGTGATTATATGAAGATGGAGGATAGTGGTAGTTGGCACGGCATCAGTCAGTGATTATATGAAAGCGGAGGATAGTGATAGTTGGTACAGCATCAGTCAGTGATTATATGAAAGTGGAGGATATTGGTAGTTGGCACAGCATCAGTCAGTGATTATATTAAGGTGAAGGATAGTGGTAGTTGGCACGGCATCAGTCGGTGATTATATGAAGGTGGAGGATAGTGGTATTTGACACGGCATCAGTCAGTGATTATATGAAGGTGGAGGATAGTGGTTGTTGGCACGGCATCAGTAAGTGATTATATGAAGATGGAGGACAGTGGTGGTGGCACGGCATCAGTCAGTGATTATATGAAGGTGGAGGATAGTGGTAGTTGAAACGGTATCAGTCAGTGATTATATGAGGGGTGTAAATAGTGGTGGTTGGTACGGTATTAGTCAGTAATTATATGAAGGTGGACGATAGTGGTAGCTGTGACTGCATCAGTTAGTCATCATATAAAGGTGGAGGATAGTGGTAGTTGGCACGGCATGAGTCAGTGGTTAAGTGAAGGTGGAAAATAGTGGTGGTTGGAACGGCATCATTCAGTGATTATATAAAGGTGCATAATAGTGGTAGTTAGCACGACATCGGTCAATGATTATATGAAAGTGGAGGAAAGTGGTGGTTGGCACGGCATCAGTCAGTGATTATATGAAGTTGGAGGATAGTGGTAGTTAGCACGGTATCAGTCAGTGAATATATGAAGGTAGAGGATACTGGTAGTTGGCACCTTAATGACTCAGTGATAATATGAAGGTGGAGGATAGTGGTAGTTGGCAGGGCATCAGTCAGTGATTATATGAAGGTTGAGGATAGTGGTAGTTGGCACAGTATCAGTCAGTGATTATATAAAAGTGGAGGATGCTGGCAATTGGCACGGTATTAGTAAGTGAAGATATGAAGATGATGGATAGTGGTTGTTGGTACGGTATTAATCTGTGATTATTTGAAAGTGGAGGATGTTAGCATTTGGCAAGATATCAGTCAATTATTTTATGAAGGTGGAGGATAATGGTAGTTGGCACAGCGTCAGTCAGTGATTATTTGAAGGTGAAGGATTGTGGTAGTTGGCACGGCATGAGATGGTGATTATATGAAGGTGGAGGAGAGTGGTTGTTGGCACTGCATCAGTCAGGGATTATAATAAGTTTGCGTATAGTGGTTGTTGGTAAGGAATCAGTCAGTGATTATGTGAAAGTGGAGAAGAGTGGTTATTGGCTCGGCAGCAGTCAGTGATTATATGAAGGTTGAGGATAGTGGCAGTTGGCACGTCATCATTCAGCGATTATATGAAAGTGGATGATAGTGGTAGTTAGCAGGGTATCAATCAATGATTATATGAGGTTGGAGGCTATTGTTAGTTGGCAGGGCATTAGTCGTTGATTATATGAAGGTGGAGGGTAGTGGTAGTTAGCACGGCATTAGTTAGAGATTATATGAATGTTGAGGATATTGGTGGTTTGCGCGGCATCAATCATTGATTATATGTATGTGGAGGACAGTGGTAGTCGGCATGGCATCACTCAGTGATTATATGAAGATGGAGGATAGTGGTAGTTGACACGGCATCGGTCAGTGATTATATGAAAGTGGAGAATAGTGATAGTTGTCACAGCATCAATCAGTGATTATATGAAAGTGAAGGATATTGGTTGTTGGCATGGCATCATTCAGTGATTATATGAAGGTGGAGGATAGCGGTAGTTGGCATGGTATGAGTCGGTGATTATATGAAGGTGGAGGATAGTGGTAGTTGTCACGGCATCAGCAAGTGGTTATATGAAGGTGGAGGATAGTGTTAGTTGGCACGGTATCAGTCAGTGATTATATGAAGGTGGAATATAGTGTTGCTTGGCACGGTATCAGTCATTGACTATATGAAGGTGGTGGATAGTGGTAGTTGGCACGGTATCAGTCAGTGATTATATGAAGGTGGAATATAGTGTTGCTTTGCACAGTATCAGTCATTGACTATATGAAGGTGGAGGATAGTGGTAGCTGTCGTTGCATCAGTTAGTTATCATATGAAGGTGGAGGATAGTGGTAGTTGGCACGGAATGAGTCAGTCATCAATTGAAGGTGGAAAATAGTGGTGGTTGGTACAGCATCATTCAGTAACTATATGAAGGTGCATAATAGCGGTTGTTGGCACGACATCAGTCAGTGATTATATGAAAGTGGAGGATAATGGTGGCTGGAACGGCATTAGTCAGTGATTATATGAAGGTGGAGCATAGTGGTAGTTAGCACGGTATCAGTCAGTGAATATATGAAGGTGGAGGATACTGGCAGTTGGCACCTCATGAGTCAGTGATTATATGAAGGTGGAGGATAGTGGTAGTTGGCACGGCATCAGTCAGTGATTATATGAAGGTGGAGGAAAGTAGCAGTTGGCACGGTATAAGTCAGTGAATATATGAAAGTGGAGGATGTTGGCAATTGGCACGGTATCAGTAAGTGATTATATGAAGGTGGAGGATAGTGGCTGTTGGTATGGTATTAATCAGTGATTATTTGAAAGTTGAGGATATTAGCATTTGGCAAGATATCAGTCAGTTATTATATGAAGGTGGAGGATAATGGTAGTTGGCACGGACTCAGTCAGTTATTTTTTGAAGGTGGAGGAGAGTGGTAGTTGGCACTGCATCATTCAGTGATGGACGAAGATGGCAAATAGTTGTAGTTGGTACATCATGAGCAAGAGATTATATGAATGTGGAGGATAGTGGTGGTTAGTACGACATCAGTCAGTGATTATATGGAGGTGGAGGATATTGGTTGTTGATACGGTATTAACCAGTGATTATTTGAAAGTGGAGGATATTAGCATTTGGCAAGATATTAGTCAGTTATAATATAAAGGTGGAGGATAACAGTAGTTGGTATGGACTCAGTCGGTGATTATTTGAAGGTGGAGGAGAGTGGTAGTTGGCACAGCATCAGTCAGTGATAGATGAAGGTGGTAAATAGTGATAGTTGGCACGGCATGAACCAGTGATTATATGAATGTGGAGGAGAGTGGTTGTTGACAGGTCATCAGACAGTGATTACATGAAGGTGGTGGATAGTGGTAGTTAGCAAGGCATCAGTTAGTTGTTATAAGAAGTTTGCGCATAGTGGTAGTTGGCACGGAATTTGTCAGTGATTATGTGAAAGGGGAGGAGAGTGGTTGTTGGCACGTTATCAGTCAGTGATTATATGAAGGTTGAGGAGAGTGGCAGCTGGCACGTCATTAATCAGTTATTAAATGAAAGTGGATCATAGTGGTAGTTAGCACGGTATCAGTCAATGATTATTTGAATTTGGAGGATATTTTTAGTTAGCACTGCATCAACCAGTGATTATATGAAGGTGGAGGGTAGTGGCAGTTAGCACAGCATCAGTTAGAGATTGTATGAAAGTGGAGGATGGTGGTGGTTAGCAAGTCATTAGTCATTGATTATATGTATGTGGAGGACAGTAGTAGTTGGCATGGCATCAGTCAGTAATTATATGAAAGTGGAGGATAGTGGTAATTGGCACGGCATCAGTCAGTGATTATATGAAAGTGGAGAATATTGTTAGTTGGCATGGCATCAGTCGGTGATTATATGAAGGTGGATGATAGTGGTAGTTGGCACGGCATCAGTCAGTGACTATATGAAGGTGGAGGATAGTGGTTGTTGGCACAGCATCAGTAAGGGATTATATGATGGTGGAGGATAGTGGTGGTGGCGCGGCATCAGTCAGTGATTATATGAAGGTGGAGGATAGTGGTAGTTGAAACGGTATCAGTCAGTGATTATATGAAGGGTGAATATAGTGGTGGTTGGCACGGTATCAGCCAGTGATTATATAAAGGTGGACGATAGTGGTAGCTGTGACTGCATCAGTTAGTCATTATATGAAGGTGGAGGATAGTGGTAGTTGGCACGGCATGAGTCAGTGATTAATTGAAGGTGGAAAATAGTGGTGTTTGGTACGGCATCATTCACTGATTATATGAAGGTGCATAATAGTGGTAGTTAGCACTACATCAATCAGTGATTATAATGAAAGTGGAGGATAGTGGTGGTTGGTATGGCATCAGTCAGTGATTATATGAAGGTGGAGAATAGTGTTAGTTAGCACGGAATTAGTCAGTGAATATATGAAGGTGTAGGATAGTGGTAGTTAGCACCTCATGACTCAATGATAATATGAAGGTGGATGATAGTGGTAGTTGGCATGGCATCAGTCAGTGATTATATGAAGGTTTAGGATAGTGGTAGTTGGCACGGTATCAGTCAGTGATTATATGAAAGTGAAGGATTTTGGCAATTGGCACTGCATCAGTATGTGATTATATGAAGGTGGAGGATAGTGGTTGTTGGTACGGTATTAATCAGTGATTATTTGAAAGTGGAGGATATTAGCATTTGGCAAGATATCAGTCAGTTATCATATAAAGGTGGAGGATATTGGTAGTTGGCACGGACTCAGTCGGTGATTATTTGAAGGGGGAGGAGACTGGTTGTTGGCACGGCATCAGCCAGTGATAGATGTTGGTGGCAAATAGTGGTAGTTGGCACGGCATGAACCAGTGATTATATGAATGTGGAGAAGAGTGGTTGCTGGCACAGCATCAGTCAGTGATTATATAAAGGTTGAGGATAGTAGCAGTTGGCACGTCATCAATCAGTGATTATATGAAAGTGGATCATAGTGGTAGTTAGCACGGTATCAGTCAATGATTATTTGTAGATGGAGGATATTGTTAGTTGGCACGGCATCAGTCAGTGATTATATGAAATTAGAGGATAGTGGTGGCTGGCACGGCATCAGTCATTGATTATATATAGGTGGAGGAGAGTGGTTTTTGGCATGGCATCAGTCAGTGATTATATGAAGTTTGCGCGTAGTGGTAGTTGGCATGGCATCAGTCAGTGATTATTTGAAAGTGTAGGATAGTGACTGTTGGCACAGCATCAGTCAGTGATTATTTGAAAGTGTAGGATAGTGACTGTTGGCACAGCATCAGTCAGTGATTATATGAAGGTGGACTATATTGGTAGTTGACACGGCATCAGTCAGTGATTATATGAAGGTGGAGAACGTTGGTAGTTCGCACGGCATCAGTCAGTTCTTATATGAAGGTTGAGGTCTGTGGCAGTTCGCCTGGCATCAGTCAGTGATTATATGAAGGTGGAGGATAGTGGCAGTTGGCACGTCATCAGTCAGTGATTATATGAAAGTGGATGATAGTGGTAGTTAGCACGGTATCAGTCAGTCATTATATGAAGGTGGAAGATGTTGGTAGCTGGCATGGCATCAGTCAGTGACTATATGAAAGTGGAGGATAGTGGTAGTTGACACGACATCTGTCGGTGATTATATGAAAGTTGAGGATATTTGTAGTTGGATCGGCATAAGTCAGTGATTATATGAAGGTGGAAGACAGTGGTAGTTGGCATAGCATCAGTCAGTGATTAGATGAAGGTGGAGGATAGAGGTAGTTAACACGGCATTTTTCAGTGATTATTTGAAAGTGGACGATAGTGGTAGTTGGCACAACAAGTCACTGATTTTATGAAGGTGGAGGATAGTGGTAGTTGGCATGGCATCAGTCAGTGAACATAAGGATGTGGAGGATAGTGGTAGTTGGCGCGACATCAGTCGTTGATTATATGAAGATGGAGAACAATGGTAGTTGGCACGGCATCAGTTAGTGATTACAAGAAGGTGGAAGATTGTGGCAGTTGGCACGGATACAGTCAGTGATTATATGAAGGTGGAGGACAGTGGTAGTTGGCATGGCATCAGTCAGAGATTAGATGAAGGTGGAGGATAGTGGTTGTTGTTACGGCATTTGTCAGTGATTATTTGAAAGTGGACGATAGTGGTAGTTGGCACAGCATCAGTCACTGATTTTATGAAGGTGGAGGATAGTGGTAGTTGGCATGGCATCAGTCAGTGAATATAAGAATGTGGAGGATAGTGGTAGTCGGCGCGACATCAGTCTTTGATTATATGAAGATGGAGAATAGTGGTAGTTGGCACGGCATCAGATAGTGATTACAACAAGGTGAAAGATTGTGGCAGTTGGCACCGAATCAGTCAGTGATTATATGAAGGAGGAGGATATTGGTAGTAGGCACGGAATCAGTTAGATTATATGAATGTGGAGGATTGTGGTATTTGGCACGGTACCAGCCAGTGATTATATGAAGGTGTAGGGTAGTGGCAGTTGTCACGATATCAGTCAGTGATTTTATGAAGGTTGAGGATAGTGGCAGTTGTTACGGCATCAGTCAATGATTACATGAAAGTGAAGGATAGTGGCAGGTGGCACGGCATCAGTCACTGACTATCTGAAGGTGGACGATAGTGGTAGTTGGCACGGTATCAGTCAGTGATTATATGAAAAGTGAAGGGTAGTGGTAGTTGGCACGGCATCAGTCAGTGAGTATATGATGGTGGATGATATTGGTTATTGTCATGGTATCTTTCAGTGATTAGATGAAGGTAGAGGATAGTGGTAGTTGGCAGGGTTCAGTTAGTGATTATATGAAGTTGGAAAACAGTGATTATTGGCACGGCATCACTCATTGATTATATGAAGGTGTAGTATAGTTGTTGTTGGTACGGCATCGGTTAATGATTAAATGAAGGCGGACAGTGATAGTTCTCATGGGATCAGTCAGTGATTATATAAATGTGGAGGATTGTGATAGTTGGCAAGGCATGAGTCAGTGATTATATGAAAGTGGAGGATAGTTGTAGTTGGCACACCATCAGAGATTATTTGAAGGTGGAGGATAGTGGTAGTTGGGACGGCATCAGTCTTTGATAATATGAAGGTGGAGAAGAGTGGTAGTTGGCACGGTATCAGTAAGTGATTATATGAAGGTTGATGATTGTGGCAATTGGCACGGCATCAGTCAGTGATTATATGAAGTGGAGGATATTGGTAGTTGGCACGGTATCAGTCAGTGTTTATATGAAGGTGGAGGATAATGGTAGTTGTTATGGCATCAGTCAGTGATTATAGGAAAGTGGAGGATAGCGGCAGCTGGCACGGCACCAGTCATTGATCATATGTAGGTGGAGGATAGTGGTAGCTGGCACGGTATCACTCAGTGATTCTATGAAAGTGTAGGGTAGTGGAAGTTGGCAGGGCATTAGTAAATGAGTATATGATGGTGGATGACAGTGGTAATTGTCATGGTATCTGTCAGTGATTATATGAAGGTGGAGGATAGTGGTAGTTGGCACGGTTCAGTTAGTGATTACATGAAGATGGAAAATAGTGATGGCTGGCATGGCATCAGTCATTGATTATATGAAGGTGGAGTACAGTGGTAGTTTTTTTTGTTTATGTTGAAGGCTCCAGTCACGGACAAAAGTACACATCAAGGCCGGGCCCTAATTGAAATAGAGAGAGAGTTGAGAAATTGGGAAAAACAGACAGGGAAAGTATTTACAAATTTTTGAGAAAGTGAAAAACATGTCTTT
>JAYMFT010222357.1:0-11328 GCA_038088735.1 Panulirus argus | reverse complement strand
TTTCTTCGTCTGTTTCCTGGCGCTACCTCGCTGATGCGGGAAACAGCGATCAAGTATAATAAATAAATAAATAATAAACAAAAATACAACAAATAACAAGGCAAAACAAATGCATAAACTAAATAATGGAGGAAACAAAAAACTGTACTGTACTTATATCTATCTAATTCTGAAAGTCAGAAGTAGAATCACTTTCAAATTAATTAGATTCTTGTCTTTTAGCTTTACACACTAGACTGAGTTGTAAACTGGCAGTCACACCTTACACTTCCATTTAAAAAAAATTGGTGATTTTGAAAAGTTGTTGTGGCAGCACCATACTACTACACATAATGACTCAATACTCATATAAATCAATAGATAATCTGATTCATAAAACACTATCTGTGTAAGTGTGTTTAACAATCACCTGTGGGTTTACCAAAATGTGTCTGCATAAAGTTACACAATGAGTGAAAAGTCACGTTTGGGGTGGCTGAATCATCATCAGTTGCTTCAGAGGAGTCCATCCTTTTCCTGCAGCTGAGTGAAATGCAGCCTTGAAACTGCAGGAGCCCCTTAAAAACAGGTGAAAAGGTAACACTAGGACCTTTCTAGAAAGGAGTCCTGGGGTAATTATGAATGAATGACTCATTATTTATCTGTATTTATAAATGAAAATAAGGAACCATACCACACAATCATGGGACAACTAAGTCTGGAATGTGAATGATCAAGATACAATTCTACAGCGTTAAAGACACTTCATTTTTGCACACTTGAGCAATATAAGGGAGTGTGCTGAGAGGATGTGCACAACTGATACACTCAATATACAAAGGTAAAGTTAACAGAAACTAAAGACAAACCTCATAACAATGCTATAAGCTTATAACTAGTCTTTTGTTCATAAACAGTTGAGTGTTGTGCCTTTTTCCTTAGAGAGTGCTTGGCTTGTGACTTTCCCATAATACTAACTGCTTAGCTTGTTTTTTTGTTAATTTATCATGCTTAATTTATTGCTCATTTTGTAAACTGGTCTATATATACTAGATAGCACCTGAGGCAATTAAACACAGAATGCTTTGTAACCAACTAAAGTTAGCATGAAACTCTTTTCCTGCATTTTTTATCACACCAGTTAAAAAATTATCATTGGGTACTGCAGGAACTGCATATTGCTTATCTTTTCCTAATTCATTTTTTCTCTCATGTTATCTGATAATATGTCACAATGCAGAGAAAAACCATTATGCTATGGAATATGGTTTGGCTCTACCATTTTTTCAGGAAAGGTTAAGAATTCATTTATTATGAATTTTTTGGTGGGTAAGATATGATATGTCCTTATTTCCAGTTCTCTTTTCCATGAACTTCCAAAAATTAACCTCAAACGAATACAATGATAAAACTTAAACTTGTGTGTAGTCAGTGGAAAATGTCTCACTTTTTACAAACATAGTTAGCACAACAGGCTTTGCCTATACCTTCATGCAATGTCTCAGCTGTATAACATCAATTCATGAATACCCTAACCTGTAATTGAGACACTTTGAGCAAAAGCTTTCTCACTGCTCTAATGAGCTGTCTGCATACGTCCTTGCCATCAGAGCTCGTACCAGTGACATGTCTCTGGTTGCTACTTCCCCTGGTTTTTGTGTGGAGACTGGCCACACAAGGATTAACAGTTATGATACCTCTGTTTTTCACACAGAAATGATGTGAATATCTCTTCCTTCTTTTGTCTCTCCTTCTCCCTATAACCCTTCTGCCTTTAAAAGCCAGGTCTATAAATGTATGCAAAGCCCTTCATTTTTCTTATTCTCTGATTTTATCTTTACACCCAATGTGGCCTTGGTGAGGGAATATTTTGCCCATGTCATGTCAGCCATTAAGATGCTTCAGAGTAGTAGTTATACCTCCCCTTTGAATAAGATGATGGAACAATCATCTTACATTCTCTGTATCAGGACTGAATGTCTTCCTGCCTGTGTCATTAAACCTAAGTTACTGGGCTAGACTTAAATTCTTCCTAGTACACACCATACACCTATCCTGATATGTATTTTTACCTTCTGTCTTCATACTCCTTTTCAAACCCTAAAAGCATCTGAACAAGGAGAAAACTTTTTTTTCTTTAGGGGCTCCAGTCATGCACAAAAGGCCACATCAAGGACAGGCCTTCATTGAAATATAGAAAGGTTATTGAGAGGGAAAATGAAGAGACATGGAAAAGTATTTTCGAATTTTGGAGGAAGTGAAAACCCTGTCTTTTACAAAGTGCTACGTCGTCTACCTATTTATTCATATTTCTGATGCCAGTTCCCTCCATGAGCTCCCATCATGGATGTGGCTACGGCACATGCATCATTCCACGCATTCTTCCCCCATATCTCTCACTCCAGTGCTCTTCCACTCTTTATTTCCCCATATTACGGGTGGTCTTTTACACCAACCCCTTTAATCATACAATTATATATTCTCCTTGTACACTCATCTTGCATTCTTTACAACATGCCCAAAACAAATAAAAGTATTATGTTCCATCCACTATACCACTCCACAATTCAATCCCTTTGCACTCCCTGCCTTAACAAATCTCACACACACCCCATTATTACTTTCTTCATTCCATCTAGTCATACCAAATGGTCCTGTCAGATAACTCATAGTTATAGGAAAAGACATGAGAGGGTAGAGAGTTCCAAAGCTTTGAGCTGTAGGAAAAGATACAGTTATCAAAATGGCCAACTAAGGCCTTAAGTTGTCAAAGGCCACACAGTAATCATGTGTTGCAGAAACTTGTTGAGTATTGCGTGGTCTAGCTAATGGTGCGGGAACACAATCATAATAAGTACTTGTAGGTAGGTATTCTCTCTCTTTTTCTCTCAAAGGTTGACTTCAATAAGAAATCTGTAAGTGAACTGGGCTTTTGTAATAAAAAAAAAAAAAATGCATTCTTGTGAAACCCGAGCTTTCCTATATTCTCAAAATTTACAGACTGAGAATATTTGAAGCAAACTGAAGGACCAAGATGACACCCAACATGATACACCATTCAATATTTTAGAGAATGACTATAAAGACATGCAACCTTAGTTGCCTAACCACCTTTGATTAGGTCAAAATTAGCACTGAAATGAAATACCATTCTACTGTCTATATCAAAGTATCTTTTATATCTATGATATTATTATACAATGCATTATCTACAAAACGTCAGATAAACTAATTATTTCTGGCTGAGATTTCGTAATATATTTCTAAGTTTCTATAACACAACCAGTACAGCAAAATGCTATATCTCACTTAATTTTCTATACATCATATGATAGAAACATAGTTTTCTTGTTCTGCTTTTTCTGCAGTACAGAATATTTAATCTTTTAATTTTCTCAAAGTACAGAATAAACATTTTTGGATAAAGCTTGGTTAAAGCTTGAAGAAATATTTCTCATGAACCAAATATGTTTGTTCATTATTTCACTGTAATCAAATGTACTGTATGATGCAGAAATACATATTTTTCTACTTAGTAATCTCTGGGGTTACTATCTGTGAACCAACATACTTTTGTGAAATATAAGGATTTATAAAAAAATATTATGACCTGATCCATGGAAGTTTGCACAAATAAACTAAGCTAATGAATACGACAAATGTCTTGGATTATGTAATTGTTGCCTAGACACTATGTGCAATAACACTGGATTTCCTCAATCAATCCAACATTTTGTTTAACAGAAGTATCTGAAAACTTTGGAGAGCATAAATCAGAAAGGAATCTGAAAAGATGAATCCTAAATGCAGGGAATCATACAGTAACTTAATATTAACAGTGTATACTGTGATATTACTATACATAAAAGTGACAAGCAGCCAAATGAAAGCTCAATGTCACTGTACTTACAGTAAATACCTACAGAACATAAATCTGTACAAATATATCAGTAATATTGACAGCATTCCTTAATATCTCTAGAGCATTTACAGAAGCCAAAACTATTTTATATAGGAATGATTTAATGATGACACACCAAGGCTACCACTAAGTCTGATGGGAAATCAAATCTACACACATAGATGAAGAGCCCTTTAATGCATAATTTGCTGATGTACTGGCTATAGGAGGTGTAGCATGGACAGAGATAAGAGAACGCCGTTCATACTGTCTGCGATACTTTTCATCCACATGAGTTAAATACCAGGTGCCAGGGAAGAGTACATCTACGCTGCCCACTGGTGTGTATGGTGCTGTAGGACAGAATAAGAAAACATGATATATCAGGTTCAGTAATAGCAATCAGAGGGAGCTGAGATATAAATCCTTTTAGGTACTGAAAAGCCAATGATCTTATCTGCTTTAAAACATTTCACTGAAACAAGGAGGCCCTGAATATACTATAATCTTATCCAGCTCACTGTAGCAATATGATACAAAGAAGTTATCACAAGTTATCAAACAGAAATAATATTACTTTTCTTTATGCCTTCCTTCATTCAACATTACCACTAAAGGCTGTTTACATTCTAGAAACTGTAAAGGTGAAAACTTTAGTTATTTTCAAGATGGCCACCACAAAGTCCACATCGAATTTTGCACTGATGTTATATGTCATTATGTGCACTTCTGTTGCAGTTAGAAAAATTTCTAACAAAATAAAGAAAAAAAAAAATTGCAATTGCTACATCTGATTTAGGATGAGCAACATTCATGTCAGCTCACCTCAAAAAGATAAACATGTAAAGTTTTGGGGACCTGGTCTGGCAGATAACTTAAGGTGCAAATTTCCGTTATCCAGGTCTTTCCAAAAGCAGTATACCATATCATCTTCATAATGTTACAAGTAGTTATATGTTATCTAAACAACAAATATATATTCACACCAATCCACTGGAAATTCTAGGGGGTACTGCTTCACAGATGATGGACCCTAATGTGTTGATGTTTTCACACATGAATGTCTCAATATGTAATCCCCAAAACACATAAATTGGCTCACACTGGATGCAACATGTGTCCAAATCTTTGAAAATCCACTAAAAACCCATTAATGGATCTACACATATGTAAAAAAGATTTATCAAGGATATAGGTAAAAAGAAATATTCAGTAGGTAGTAGTTGGGAAGCAGCCAATGACCAGGGAAGTATGTTACCAGCACTACCCACTTGGGTATCAGGAGGGTCAGTGACCTCTCACATCTCACCTGACCACCCCTACTGTGACTGACCTTGTTGTCTCCGTCAAGCTTGATCTTGCCACCACTGCCGCAATGACCTGTCTTGCAGCCACTCTTACAAGGCACAAAAAGCCCTCTCAGTTATTCATGCTCTCTTTTGTTGCTATGTAAGCTGGCTCAATCATTTTTTTTTTCACTTTTCTCGAACTGCCCTCGTTTAGTATTTTCATCCCACTCCAGTTCAGCAGGTGCCCTTTTTCCTCTGCATGTACCACCAGTGAGTTAAAGGTTCTGTGCGCAACTGCCAAACTGGATTGGGATGAAAATACTAAGTAAGGGCAGTTCAAGAAAAGTAAGAAAAACGATTGAGGTGGCTTACATAGCGACAAAAGAAAACGCGAATCACCAGTAGGGCTTTGTGTACCTTGCAAGAGCAGCCGTGAGACAGATCACCGCGGCAAAGGCAGCAAGATCAAGCTCAATGAAGACGACAAGGTCAGTCAAGCAAGGGCAGCCAGGCCGAACATGGCAGAGGTGGCAAGGTCAAATGCCAGGCGCAACTATTCGGGAGGTCACACAAAGTACCCAGGGGGATGAAGGCTGACAACAACACATATATAAGCTACTAGAGTCCTGTTCTTCTGTATTCATTCTGTAATGAAGACTCTGTTGAAACATTAAATCAGTTTAGTGTTTCCCATCCAATCTGTGTTTCTCTCACCCCACTACATCACCAGATTGTCATGGAATATTCATATACTCGCTTTGTTTTGGTCTCATTCTGCCTCAAGCTATCATGCTGTCAGGTTTATACAAAGAATTGTGACTATTTAAATAAATAAATAATTTTGAAATACTTACAACTCAAAATGACATCAAGTGATAGAGGAGTTAAAAGACAGCATGTGAAGTCTATCATACATTGTATCAAAAAATGGTTGCAATCGATTTAATGGACTTTCAGCATTAAAGGACGCCCTCTTCCCCCCTATTAGTCTGTTATCTCGAGGGATTACCGTACTGTAACCAAAACCTATTCCCCATAGCTAACTTACAGACTACTCCATGGTTTACCTTGACCACTTCATATGCCCTGGTTTAGCCCACTAAAAACATATTGCTCTGTATTTCCTTTCTTGATCCAGTTCATTACACTCCAAGCATGCTTCTTAACCCCCTAAATGCTCAGTCCTCAGTATCCTGAAGCCTTCTTTACTCCATTTTTCCATCATTACCTCATTTTTGCCATCCCTCTTGCTTCCTACACTTCTAATGTATAAAACCTCTTATCCAGTCTTCCTTCATCCTCTTTTTATGTCCAGACTATTTCAGCAAGTCTTGGTCAGCTCTCAATCCCTTTGCACTTAATACCCTGTCATTCCTTACAATTCAATCCGCCTCACACCACATGCCCTCAGGCATTTCATTTCCAACATGACCCCCTCCCTCTCTCTTTTCTTTTGCATTCAACCCCAAGGCACACATCTATACATGGGGACTACTACATACCTCCAAACATACCTATCTTGCCCCAACAGACATTACACCTTTCCTTTCATATGCTCCATAATTCACCCATGACTTTAACCCTCTCTTCCACACTATTACTTACTTAAGTTTTCATAGTTTCATCAGACACCACGTACCATAAGCGCTCCACTTCTTTTCAGGCTTACCCATTCAAACTTACACTGAAATGTGTAACTTACACTGAAATCATCCTGTTTCATCCCTCTGCTGCAACTCATCACCTTATCTTTGGTCACATTTAATCTTAGCTTTGTCCTTTCACATGATCTCCCAGGTATCCACCACATCTTCCAGTTTTTCTCCATTCAAACTTAAACTCAAACCAACCTGTCCCCACCACTCCCCCCTGCTAAATCTCATAACCTCTCACCAGGTCTTGGAATTTCTCTAATGAATATGCTACCAAAGCCACGTCCTCTGCAAATGCCAAGTGATTCACCTCTAATGCCACCAAATCTTTAGCATACTGTCAACTTTCCCCTTGCCCAGGGACTCTTGCATTAATCTCCATCATAATCGCAACCATCAAAAGATTAAACTACTATGAAAGATCACATCACACATCCTTGATGCAAATCCATCTTACCAGGAACCACTAATCCTTTTCCATTCCTAATAAGAAATATATCTTACTTGCCATGTGAAAACTTCTTGCTGCATTCAGTAACTTTATATTTTCCCATGTATCTGCAGCACCTATCACAAGGTCTCTGTCAGCCCAACATAAGCTTTCTCCAGATCCATAAATGCCATACAATTCATAACTCACTCTTTCTCCAAGTTCTTTTCACAATTTTTTCAAAGCAAACATACAGTCATTACTAAAGCCACATTACTCCAACTCAATCAGATGTTCTGTGCATGCCACAATCCCCTTAATCATTTTTTATTCTCTCATACAACTTACCAAGCATGGTCAACAGTTATACCTAGGTAATTTGAGCAGTCACTTTTGTCTTCCTTAACTTCATATAACGACACTATATATGTACTCTGCCAGATCTGTTACCTCAACTTGGGTCATAAAATATCAAATAACCTAATGATCTAATTAATGGTTACCTTTTTCTTTTTTGAGAAACTTAGCTGCTATCCTAACCACCCAAGCAACTTTCTTATAATTCATCTTAAGCAATTTCTTTTCTCTTTTTCACCACATCATTTACCATGACTCTCACTATGCATGCCATCTTGCTATTACCCCCAACTTGCTTTCTTGTAATCCTCACTCTATTGACCTTTCATGTCTGAGGAGAACTATACAGAGAAATGAGAAAAGATACAATTACCAAGTATTATGGCTCTTACCTTTGTGATGTGTGCTCTCCCGTAATTTCATTGTCTCAGCAAATACAGGGGGAGAAACTCCGGTTCGGGAATCAAGTCTTACAGTAAGATCTGCCAGAGAAGCTACAAGGTGGGAAAGTGAAGAGTCAGGTCCAGCATCCTCTGATATACGAAACGAGAACATTGTGGCAGCCAGCCCAGATCCATAGGAAAACATGGCCACTTTCTTGCCCACTAGATTCCTAGCTGAGTTGCTGTGTTAAGGAAGGCCATGGTTATCATCTAGACATAACTAATTTCCTTATCTATTTTTCTTATACAAATATGATATCATTAGTCATCCAAAATGTTCATGCCTTGAAGAGCTGAAAAAGATTGCATGAAATATTTACAGAAAAACTTTAATGTTGTTTGGCTGTCACAAAAGTGTAGCAACTGCTGTTTGCCTGCACCAAAATATATATATTCATATGGAGAGAACTCCTGAACAATATAGGGGTGAGTACATCCATTATCACACCATAGGCATCAGGGTTCATTTCATAATCACGGAAAAGCAATGTAAGTGCTCCCAACCCAAGAGATGAGGGTTTCATTCAACAACATGGCAAATATTCATCAGTCTTGTCTTCACAAAGATAATCAGTCTTCCATGTCAAAAACCTGAAATTGAGGTAACTTCTCTAATTAGGATAATGTCACTTCATATGGATATATCATAAAAGATACATAACATGAAAATAAAAGCTGCAATGACTCCACAGGGATCTGTTTTCTTCTTTCGGTAGATAATCAGTTGAAACATAAGCCATACAATAAATTTCCAGCTTTAGCTAGACTTAACACACAGGCAAGTGAATGCTTCAAGCAAGAAATGACAGAATATGCACTGCCAGTACAAGTACATATGCTCTTTCATTAGAAAGGCATACTTACATCTCTCATTTTCAGCTGCTTGTTTAAACATGAAAAACACCTAGGCTGATAGTCCCAAGGGATTATCTCAAAATATTAGGGCCCCAGCATCTTTCTGGATAACAGCTAAGCCTTGACATCAGATGTCTACACATCAGAGTACATAGCCTAAACATGGAAGGCTAATTGTGGTGAACTGGTTAAAGGTAAAGGTACAACTGGGAAATGCAGTGCACTCAGGTTTTCAACTACAACTGGGCCAGAATCAACTTAGATTCTATTAAGTCATCCTAAAAACTGCCTCTACAATCTCCAAATGATGATGAATTAATTACTCATTCCCAGTTTTCTCCTGAGAATCTTTCCTTTTACCTAAGCTATATATGAAGCCAGTGTTTGGAAATTACATAGAAGATGGAAAAATTTCCAGAAAGAATAAAAATTTTGCTACAAGATAGATTAGGTCCTGAATACTCTACGCAAAAGTGGGGAATTTGTCAGTTGAGGATATACTTGAAGGGCATAGGGTATTCAGAGATGTGAATGGAATGGTGAACAGTTTGTGGAGTTTTTCTCACACATGCTGGAGAGATGGATGGTGTCTAAAACAAAGATGAGAAAGTATAACTGGTATATGTCTGGTGAGTGGAAGTTTAGATGGGTGTATGTCTGGTAAAGTGGAGTTCAAGATTGTGTTGGGAAGGCAGCTGTTTAGTGTTTGCTGTCATTACAGTATGAATAAGCTTAGTCAATGCTGTGCTTGTTGGGAAAGGGAGGATTTCTGAGTATCAGTTGTTACAGCATGAGGTAGAAGTGAGTTCTTCATTTCTACTTGAGTGAAAGAGGCCATGTACTGTTGCAAAAAATTGGGTACCAAATAAGCTGAGGTGAGATTGTATTTGAAAAATTTTCTTTTACTGTACAGGTGTTGAATGCTTGTGATGGCAATGAGAAAAACTTTTCTAATATTTTATTCACCATTTCCTGCATAATTGCGTATTGCCAAAACACACGACGAACAGCCTTATCTGCTCATATCCACTCAAGCTCCAGTATAATGCATGCATAATGCACCAAAAGCCACCCTATCCACAGAGAAGCCCTAGAAACCTTTCTGTGGTTCTCCTTACCCATTTCATTTGCCCTGGTTCAGCACATAGCTCCTTGTATACTACATCGCTCACATCCTTCTGCATGTTCAGGCCCTGAGCCCTCTAAACGTCTTTCACTCCATCCTTCCATCTCCTCTTCAGTTTCCTCTTTCTCCTTGTTCCCTCAACTCCCATCAAGTATACCCTCTTAGCCTCTCCTTACTCATCCTTTCCATATGTGAAAACCATTTAAGCAAAGCCTATTCAGTTCTCTAATACATACTCTCCTTACTTCCATGTTTCTCTCTTACACTATCATTTCTTATTCAGTCAACCCTCCTCACAACAAATGATGTCTTTAAACATATTATTTCCAACATATCTACCCTCTTCTGTCCCTTTCCATCAAGGGCCCACACTTTGCATACACACACCACCAACATGACTACTACAGCATCAAACAGACCCATATTTGCCTTTTAAGACACAGTTCTTTCTTTCTATATCTCATTTTGCCTAGGAACTTAATGCTTCAGCTTCAATGGTCATCCACTGCCATATCCACTTTCAGGTACCTAAAAGCACTGTGCTTCTCCAGGTTCTCTTCATTCAAACTCACACTAAAAACCTACCTGTCTCCCTCCCTGTACTCCAACCTACCTGTTTCCCCCCATGCTAAACTTAATAACCTTACTTTTATTCACATTAACTCTTAACTTTCTCCTTTAACACACTCCCAAACTCACACCCAAACATCTGCAGTTACTCACTTGAACCTCCCATCATAGCCATGTTATCAGCAACCAATAAGTTATTCATAACCAGGGCACCCCAATCCCCAATACAAATAAATGATCAGTAAGTGTTTAGTGCCTTTGGTGTGAAAGTTAAATCTTGGGCAAGAGGGAAACTATGTAATGCTGAATCGGTGTTTATAATATAGAAGAGATGGGTGGTGTCCAGAATACAGATGAGAAAGGGTTAGTGGTGTTCAGAATGCAGATGAGAAAGCATAAGACATAAATGTTTGGGGAGTGTAGTTTCAGATGGGAGTATATCTACTGGAGCGGTGTTTAAGACTGGACTATGAGGGCAGTTGTTTAGTTCTTGTTAGGTCATTTAAGTGTCTATGTGTTGAGTCAGGGTCAAGTCTTTGGGGGAGGGAGGAATGTTTGAGTAAACGATGTTAAAGTGTGAAATAATGGGGGAGAGAGGAATGTTTGAGTAAACGAAGTTGAAGTGTGAAGTAATGCCTTACTTTTCATTCCTATTTAAGGGTTGGTGTTTGGTTATGGAGTGGTTTGTGTCTTTTTTTTTTTTTTTTTTTTGGGGGGGGGGCTTTT
>JAYMFT010222346.1:0-11328 GCA_038088735.1 Panulirus argus | reverse complement strand
GAACGATGTGGTATACCGGGGTCGACGTGCTGTCAATGGACTGAACCAGGGCATATGAAGCGTCTGGGGTAAACCACAGAAAGGTCTGTGGGGCCTGGATGTGGAAAGGGAGCACTTGGAGAGCAAAAATACAGTATAAGAACAGGACAAGAATCAAGTGCTTTGTTTAATCATGTTAAGAATTATGACCATTGTACTGACTGGAGTAAAGCCAATTCAGTTATTAACTGTAACTTCTTTATCATGAGAAATATCACTGAATCTTCTATTGTTAAATAAACAAAGAACTGTAACATTAATATTAGTGAAGGTCTTTACAAACTGGATAGGTTTCTTGTAAACAAAATTTGTAAAGTTCCCTTTCTTGTCCATACAACAAAATTTTTTTATGATAGACATGTTGCTACACCCCAAATGCACCAACCTGAACACCACCATCCAGTAATGCTTGTTTACCAATGGCATCTTAACTACATCTCTTCCTTTTATATCAACTGACTGTTCTATGTCTTTTATCTCATTCTTATATCTCTCCTAACGATGGGATCATTACACAAAAGTGCACTTGGGAATGTATCGTGTTTCACAATTTGAAAATATTCTGAAAATGTAACCTAACCTAAATTAACCCAACCCTACCTAACCTAACCTAACCTAACCTAACCAATGTAACCTAACCTAACTTTGATGTCCTCAAAACAGTAATTTAAACAAGATTAGAATTAAGAGTGAGAAATTGTCGTTATGCTGGTCTGAAGGAAATTTAGTCACATGAGAAATATTCTTAAAACAGCTAGGTATATTTTAAGCCCAAAATTTTCTAGTTTAAAATGCTTTTATACTTCTAATGATTTAGGAAAATACCTAATCCTGTTTTCTTCTGCCAAAATTTATCCTATTAGTACGAATCGCATAACTGAAACAATCATCTTAAAAAGAAATCAATAATTACCATAATGACCAGTAAACAGTAATTGTTTTCAGCATGAGAACTACTCCATATATTGAAGTTTTCAGAGAAATTTCAATATATTTCTTAGTCCCAAAAAAACTTTTTTCTATAAAGTATAATATAATGGATAAATACCATTAATCAACTAAGGCTTTAATAATTCCATACCAAATTCTAGGCCAGATTATTATTCACCATAAGAAATAGTCCTTATAAAGGAGTTTTAAAAAAATCAGTCAAATGAGGAAAATACCAAAAATTCAAAAGTATATTTAGTCAAAAACTCTTTTTCTATAATTAAAATAACTATAGAAAAAATCAAATCATACTTCCCTTGGCTGATTAATACAAACCAAATGAATACAACCTTCTTAAAATGTCATCAATTACAGGCTTTACTGACTGCAAAACCGTAATCCAAGCCAAGATTCAAATTCAGCTTTAGAAATAGTCCTTATGCTGAAGTTTTGAATACGAACCAAGTAATGTGATCATTAATTACTGGCCATAATGACTTCTAAACTGCAATTTAATCCTAAAGCTGTTTTCATCATGAGAAATATTACTTATTCAAAAAGTTTTAAAAGGAAATCTTGTCATATAACAAAAACACCAAATATTGCAGAGTATTTCTTAGCCCAAAATACTTTTATCTTGAAAACAGTAATATAACAAGATGAAACTCTATTACACTTGAAATAATCATGGAAAATATCTAATTATGCTTCCCTTTGCTGATTAATACGAACCAAATGAATACAATCTTCTTAAAATGTAGTCATCAATTACAGGCTTTACTGACCGCAAAACCATAATTCAAGCCAAGATTCGAATTCAGCTTTAGAAATAGTCCTTAAGCTGAAGTTTTGAATGAAATCTAGTCTACCGAGTAAAATACCAATATTTATTTTCAAAACTGTCATGTAATTTCTATACTTGAAATTATGGAAAATATATAAATCCGGTTAATACAAACATAATGATATAACTTGAGAACACTATATATTCAAGTTTTCAAAAAAAATCTTGTCAACAAAAAACCATTTCTTCAAATGCTGTAATGATCTTGGAATATATATAATTATGCTTCCCTTTGCCAATATATACTCGGTTAATACAAAGTGTAATGTAATTATCAATGAAAGACATTAACAACACTGAAACAGTAATTCAAGCCCAGATTCATATTCAGCATATGAGAAATAATATTTATACTGAAGTTCTGAAGGATATCTAATCACACGAGAAAAATACCAAAATCTAAAGCATATTCTTTAGTCAAAGAAACTTTTTTGTTTAAAACTTATAGAGCAAATTAAAAGTCTTCTATACTTAAAATAATCATGGAAAATATCTAATTTTTATTTTTTTGGCTGACATATACCAGAACAACATGAACATAATAAATAAAACAATATTCTGATAATGGAACCTACTTTAACCTAAGCTAATCTGACCTAACCTAGCCTAACCTAACCTAACCTAACCTTAATGACCCCAAAATAATTAATTTAACCCAAGATTAGAATTAAACTTGAGAAATAGTTATGCTGAAGTTTTTAAGTAAATCTAGTCAACTGTGAATAATTCCACAAATTGTCAAAAATATGCCCCCCAAAATTTTTTCATTTAAAACAGTAATAATAATGAAATGCTTCTATACTTGTAATGATCTAGGAAAATATCTAATTCTGCTTCCCTCTGCCAATATATACCAGACTGGTACGAACTGAATGAATGACACAATTATCTAAAAAGAAATCAATAATTACACTCCTTAATTACCACTAAACAGGATATCAATCTCATAATAGTTTTCAGCATGAGAACTAGTCTGTAAATTGAAGTATTCAAGAAAATTCCAGAATATTTCTTAGTCCAATAAAACTTTTCAAACTATAATAAAATGGATGGTAATCAACTACAGGCTTTAATGACTATGAATCCAAACTTTAAACCAGATTAATATTCACTTTAGGAAATAGTACTTATAGAGAAGTTTTGAAGGAAATCTGGTCAAATGAGTAAATACCAAAAAATGTAGAGTATTTTCAGTTAGTCTCCTTTTCTTTTACAACTATAATATTACTTGATTGAACGTTTCTATAATTCAAATAACTATAGAAAATATCAAATAATGCTTCCCTTGACTGGGATATTCTAAATTAATACGAACTGAATAATGTAATAAATCAAAAGCCATGATGACCTCTAAACTACAATTCAGTCCCAAATTCGATTTCATCATGAGAAATGGTACTCACCTAAAAAATTTTAAAGGATATCTTACATGAAAAATACCATATTATTGCAAGATTTTTTCTACCCCAACATGCTATTACCTTGAAAGAAGTAATATAAAATAGAACGTTTTTACACTTGAAATAATCATAGTTCCTTGGTTGATTAATATGAACCAAACCATAATGCAAGCCAAGATTTAAATTCAGCTTTAAAAAGAGTCTTTATACTGAAGTTTTGAATGAAATCTATTAACCCGAGAAAAATACCAATATTTATTTCAAAACTGTCATATGATTTCTACACGTGAAATCATGAAAAATGTCTAAATCCGATTAATACGAATAAATAAACCTGAGAAATATGTCATTATATTGAAGTTTTCAAGAAAATCTTTTCAACAAAAACCATATCTTCAAATAACATAATGAATCGCTTCTATATTTGATATGATCTTGGAATATACTTAATTATGCTTCCCTTTGCCAATATATACCCGATTAATACAAAATGAAATGTAATTATCTTTCACAGACATTAACAACACTGAAACTATGAAAAATAATCCTTATAATGAAGATTTGAAGGATATCTAATCACCCGAGAAAGAGACCAACATCCACAGCATAATTTTTAATTCAAGAAACTTTTCCGCTTGAAACTGTTATATAACATGCTGAAAGACTTATAAAGTTGAAATAATTATGGAAAACATATAATACTTCTTCACTTGGCCGATATATACCATATCAATACCAACGTAATAAATAAAACAATATTTTGAAAATGTAACCAAACCTAAGCTAACCAAACCTAACCTAACCTATCCTAAGCTAAGCTAACCTAACCTAACCTAACCTAACCCAACCTAAACTAATCTAGCCAAGCCAAGCCAAGCCAAGCTAAGCTCAGCCAAGCTAACGTAACATAACCTAACGTAAAGTAATGTAACAACGTAACCTAACCTAACCTTACCTAACCTAACTGAACCAAAAAAAAAAACTAACCTAACCTATCCAATCCCAACCTAGCATATCCTAACCTAGATTTACCTAACCTACCCTAACCAACCTGAAAATTACCTCACCTAACCTAACCTTACCTAATCTAGCCTAACCTATCCAAACCTAAACTAACATATCCTAACCTTAAATTAACCTAACCTAACCTATCCAAATGTAACCTAACATATCCTAACCTAAATTAACCTAACCTAACCTAATATAATCCAAGATTATACTTAAGTATGAGAAATAGTCATTATGCTAAAGTTTAGAAGGAAATCTATTTACATGAGAACAATTCCAAAAATTGTTATCAATCCTTTAAGCTCAAAATTATTTTTGTTTAAAACAGCATTCAAACTGAATGAAATGCTTCTATACTTATTATGATTTAGGAAAATATCTAATTCTACTTCCCTCTGCCAATATATACCCAATTAATACTAATCAGATAAATGACACAATCATCTTAAAATGAAATCAATAATTACAATCCTTCATGACCACTGAACAGGAAATTAAAACCAGAATAGTTTTCAGCATGAGAAGTAGTCAAAAAAAAAATATTGAATCTTTGAAGAAAATTGCCGTTTTTTCTTAGTCCCATAAAACATTTCTCTTCAAACTGTAATATAATGGGTAATAATCAACTACAGGCTTTAATGACCCCAAAACCAAACTCTAGGCCAGATTAGTATTGACTTTAGGAAATAGAACTTAGAGAGAAGTTTTGAAGGAAATCCAGTCAACTGAGTAAATAACAAAAAATGCAGAACGTTTTCAGTCAAAACTCTTTTTCCTTTAAAACTATAACATTACTTGATGGAACGTTTCTATGATTCAAATGACGATCGAAAATGTCAAATAATGCTTCCCTTAACGGGAATATTCTCAATTAATACTAACTGAACAATATTATCATAAATTACTAACCTTAATGAACTCTAAACTGCAATTCAATCCCAAAGTCGTTTTCATCATGAGAAATAGTACTCATGTCAAAAGTTTTAATGGATATCTTGTCATATAAAAAGAAACTATTAATTGCGGGGTATTTTTAGCCCAATTTTTTTGTACCATGAAGTGTAATATAAGATGAAGAAAAACTTTTACACTGGAAATAATTAAGGAAAATATCTAACCATGGTTCCCTTGGTTGATTAATACAATCTTCTTAAAATGTAATCGTCATTTACAGGCTTTATAATATAACATGATGATTCGCTTCTATACTTGAAATGATCTTGGAATATATTTAATTATGCTTCCGTTTGGCAATATATACTCGATTAATAGAAAGTGAAATGTAATAATCAATTATGGACATTATCAACACCAAAACAGTAATTCAAGCCCATATTTATATTCAGCATGAGAAATAATCCTTATAGAGAAGGTTTGAAAAAAAAAAAAATTACCCGAGAAAAAGACAGCATAATTTTTAGTTCAAGAAACTTTTCTGTTTGAGACTGTTATGAAACACATTGAAAGTCATCTATAACTGAAATAATCATAAAAATATCTAATTCTTCTACATTTGGCCGATATACACTAGATCAATACGAATGTAATATATTTAAGAATATTCTAAAAATGTAACCTAACTTAACCTAATCTACCCTAACATAACCTAACCTAACCTTACCTATCCAACCTAACCTAACCTATCCTAAACTAAACTAACCTTACCAAACCTAACCTAACCTAACCTTACATAACCTACCCTAACCTAACCTAACCTACTCAACCTAACCTAACTTAACATATCCTAACCTAACCTAACCAACTCAACCTAACCATACCAACGTACCCTAACGTGTCTTAACATAAACTAACCTTGCCAAACATAACCTAACCTAAACTCACCTAACACAACCTAAAATAACCTAACCTATCCTAACCTAACCTAACATAACATAATTTAAACTAAGATTAGAATTATTTACGATAAATAGTCATTATTCTGATTCTGAAGGAAATCTAGTCACGCGAGAACACTCAAAAATTGCTAAAATTGCTATTAATCATTTAAGCCCAAAAAATGTTTTTGTTTAAAAGTATTATAACATAATTAAACACTTCTATATCTGTAGTGATTTAGGAAAATATCTAATTCTGCTTCTCTTTGCCAATAAATACCTGGTTGATACGAATCGAATAAATGACACAATCAATAATTACAATCCTAAATGACCTCTAAACAGTAATTCAATACAAGATTAGTTTTCTGCACGACCCCTAATCTAGATATTGGAGTTTTCAAGGAATTGCAGTATATTTCTTAGTCCTCAAAAAGATTTCTCTACAAACTATAACGTATAATATTGAACTACAGGCTTGAATGACCCCGAAACTAAAGTCTAAGGCAGATTAGTATTCACCATAAGAAAAAATCCTTATGAAAAAGTTTTGAAGGAAATATAGTCAGCTGAGTAAAATACAAAAAATTATAGAGTATCTTTGGTTAAAAATGCTTTATCTTTTAAAACTATAACATTATTTGATGGAACGTTCATATAATTAAAATAAGTATAGAAAATATCAAATAATGCTTCCCTTGACCGGGATATTCTAAATCAATACGAACCGAATAATGTAATTATTAATCACAGGCCATAATGACACCTAAACTATAATTTACTCCTATGGTCGTTTTCATCATGAGAAACAGTACTTATTCAAAAAGTTTTAAAAGGATATCTTATATAAGCAAAATACCAAATACTAAATGGTATATTTTAGCCCAAAATAATTTTATGTTGAAAACTAATATAACATGATGAAACTCTTTAACACGTAAAATAATCATAGGAAGTTTCTAATAATGCTTCCCTTGGTTGATTAATACAAACCAGATAGATGCAATCAGTTTAAAATGTAATCATTAATTACATGCTTTACTGACAGCAAAACCATAATTCAAGCCTAGATTCAAATTCAGCTTTAGAAATAATCTTTATACTGAAGTTATGAATGAAATCTAGTCACCAGAAAAAAATACCAATATTCTTTTCTTTTAAAACTGTCACATAATTTCTATACTTGAAATCATGGAAAATATTTAAACTGAATTAATAGGATGATTAAACCTGAGAAATTTATCTTCTTTTATGAAAGTTTTCAAAAAAATATTGTCAACAAAAACCATTTCTTCAAAAACTATAACAATGAATTGTTTCTATACTTAAAATGATCTTGGAATATATTTAATTCTGCTTCCCTTTGCCAATATATACCCAACTTATACAAAGTGAAATGTAATTATCAATTACAGATGTTAATAACACCGAAACAGTAATTCAAGCCCAAAGTCATATTCAGTATGAGAAATAATCCTTATACTGAAGTTTTGAAGTATATCTAGTCGCCCAAGAAAAATACCAAAATCTACAGCATAATTTTTAGTCAGAGAAACTTTTCTGTCTGAGACTGTAATATAACACGTTGAAAGTCTTCTATACTTGAAATAATCATGGAAAATATCTAATACATCTTCATTTGGCCGAAATATAACATATCAATACAAAAGTAGTAAATATGAAAATATTCTAAAAATGTACCTCACCTAACCTTAAATAACCTAACCAAAACTAACCTAACCTAACCCGACCTAAGCTAACCTAACTTAACCTAAGCTAAGCTAAGCTAACCTAAAAAAGTTTTGAAGGAAATCAAGTCAAATGAGTAAAACACCAAAAATTGTAGGGTATTTTTGGTCAAAAATTCTATCTTTTAAAACTGGTCAAAAGCTCTATCTTTTAAAACTTTAACATTACTTAATGGAACATTTCAAAAATTAGGATTATAGAAAATATTAAACAATGCTTCCCCTTACAGGGAGATTCTCAAATAATGTGAAACGAATAATGTAATCAGTAATTACCTGCCATGATGACCTCTAAACTGCAATTCAATCCTACAGTCATTTTCATCATGAGAAACAGTACTTTTTTGAAAAGTTTTAAAGGACATCTCGTCATATAAGAAAATACCAAATATTGCAGGTATTAATCTGGCCTAAAATAATTTTACGTACAATATTGTAAAATAACACGATGAAACTCGTTTATACTTGATACATTTATGATAATTATTTAATCATGCTTCCCTATGTTGATAAATACGAACCAAATAAATACAATCTTTTTAAAATGTAATCATCAATTACAGGATTTACTGATGGTAAAACCATATTTCAAGTGTAGATTCGAATTCAGCTTTAGAAATAGTTCTTATAATGAAGTTTTGAAAGACATCTAGTCACCCAAGAAAAGTACCAACATTCATTTCCTTTAAAATTGTCATATATTTTCTATACCTGAAATCATGGAAATAACTAAATTCGATTAATAGGAATATAATGATTAAACCTGAGAAATATATCTTTTTATTTGAAGCTTTCAAGAAAATCTTATCGACAAAAACCATTTCTTCAAAAACTACACTTAAATTGATCTTTGAATATATTTCACTATGCTTTGCTTTGCCAATATATACCTGATTAATACAAAATGAAATATAATTATCAATTACAGACATTAACAAGACTGAAACAGTGATTCAAGCCCATATTCTTATTCAGCGTGAGAAATAATCCTTATACTAAAGTTTTGAAGGATATCTAGTCAACCAAGAAAAATACCAAAATCTACAGCATAATTTTTAGTCCAAGAAACTTTTCCGTTTGAAACTGTTATATAACACGTTGAAAGTCTTTTATAAATGAAATAATTATTGAAACTATATAATCCTTCTTCATTTGGCCAATATATTCCAGATCAATATGAAAGTAATACAATAAAAAATATTTTGAAAATGTAACAATGTAACCAAACCTAACCCTTCTTAACTTAACCTCACCTAAGCTAAGCTAACCTAACCTAATCTAGCTAACCTAAACTAACATAACAATCTAACACTTCCTAACCTAACCTAATCTAACATAACCTAACCTAAGTTAACCTAACCTAACCTAGCCTAAGCTAATCTAACCTGACCTAAGGTAACCTAACTTAATCAACCTAACGTAACCTAAATTAACCTAATCTACCCTAACCTAAGCTAACCTAATGTAACCTAGCCTAATCCAACCTAAGCTAATCTAACCTAACCAAACCTTACCTAACCTAAGCTAAGCTAAGCTAAGCTAAGCTAAGCTAAGCTAAGCTAAGCTAAGCTAAGCTAACCTAACCTAACTTAACCTAACCTAATCAACCTAACTTATCATAACCTAACCTATACTAAACTATCCTAACCAAACCTAACTTAACCTACCCTGACCTGACCTGACTTAACCTAACTTAACCTAACCTAATATAATCTAATCTAATAAAAGGCAAGATTAGAATTAAGCATGAGAAATAGTCATTATGCTAGTATTGAAGGAAATCCTGTCACATGAGAACAACTTCAAAAATTGCTATTATTCCTTTGGGCCTATCTTTTTTTTTTAAACAGTATTATAACATAATAAAACACTTCTGTACTCTTAATGATTTAAGACAATATCTATTCTACTTCCATCTGCCAATATATTTCCGATTAAAATGAATCGAATAAATGACACAATCATCTTCAAAAAGAAATCAATAATTACAATGCTTACTGAACACTAAACAGTAATTCAATCCCAGATTAGTTTTCTCCATGAGACCTAGTCCAAATATTGAGGTTTTCAAGGAAATTGCAGTATATTTGTTAGTCCCCCAAAATTTTGCAAACGATAAGATAATCAACTACTGAAATTTGCTTCTAAAGTCATCTTAATCATGAGGAACAGTACTTACTTGAAAAGTTTTAAAGGACATCATGCCATTTAAGAAAAATACCAAATATTGCAGGGTATTTTTTTTAGCCCTAAATATTTTTATGTTGAAAACTGTAATATAACATGATGAAACTCTTGGGAGGTATCTAATCATTGATTAATACGAACCAATTATATGCAATCTTTTCAAATGTAATCATCAATTACATGCTTTACTTTTGGCAAAACCATAATTGAAGTCTACATTCGAATTCAGCTTTACTCCTTATAATGATGTTTTGAATGAAATCTAATCACACGAGAAAAATGCCAATATTCATAGCTTGTAAAACTGTCCTATAATTTCTATATGTGAAATCATGGAAAATATCTAAATTTGATTAATAGGAATATATTGATTAAAGCTAAGGAATATATCTATATATTGAATTTTTCAAGAAAATCTTGTCAACAAAAACCATTTCTTCAAAAACAATAATATAACATAATGAATAGCTTCTATACATGCATTAATATTTGAGTATATTTAATTATGCTTCCCTTTGCCAATATATACCCAGTTAATTGAAAGTGAAATGTAATTATCAATGATGAACATTAACAACACAGAAACAGTAATTCAAGCCCATATTCTTATTCAGCACGAGAAATAATCCTTATACTGAAGTTTTGAAGGATATCTAGTCACCCGAGAAAAATACCAAAATATACAGCATAATTTTTAGTCCGAAAAAACTTTTCCATTTGAAACTTATATAACACATTCAAAGTCTTCTATACTTGAAACAGTCTTTGAAAATTTATAACATTTCTTCAATTGACCGATATGTACTAGATCAATGCAACCGTAATACATAAGACAATTTTCTGAAAATGTAACCTAACCTAACATTACCTAACATAACTTAACCTAAACTGACCTAACCTAACCTGACCTGACCTAACCTAACCTAATTTAAGCTAACCTAACCTAACGTAAACTAACCTAACCTAACCTAATCAGACCTGACCTAACCTAGCCTAACCTAACCTAACCAAACCTTCAAGCCAAGATTCGAATTAAGCTTTGGAAATAGTCCTTATGAAGAAATTTTGAATATGAACTAAGTAATGTAATCATTAGTTACTGGCCATAATGACTCATAAAGTGCAATTCAATCCCAAAGTTGTTTTCATCGTGAGAAATATTACTTATTTAAAAAGTTTTAAAAGGAAATCTTTTCATATAACAAAAACAATAAATATTGCAGAGTATTTTTTAGCCCAAAATACTTCTACCTTGAAAATGGTAATATAACATGATGAAACTCTTTTACACTTGAAATGATCATGGAAAATATCTAATCATGCTTCCCTTGGCTGAT
>JAYMFT010222335.1:2500-11329 GCA_038088735.1 Panulirus argus | reverse complement strand
ATCACTAGTCTTTTTTCAGCACACAAATCCACGAGTTCTTTATCGTTTCCATTTACAACACTGAATATATATATATATATATATATATATATATATATATATATATATATATATATATATATATATATGTATATATTATCCATGGGGACAGGGGAGAAAGAATACTTCCCACGTATTCCCTGCGTGTCGCAAAAGGCGGCTAAAAGGGTAGGGAGCGGGGGCCTGGAATATATATATATATATATATTTCAGAATGTGTACATCTACCGACCACAGCTGGACCCCCGATTTTCCCCAAGATGTATCTCCAAGCCTTGCACTTCTGACTCGTATCTCGCCAGATGAGAGAGACGTGGATGCTGCTGTTTCTAAGGAACGTCAGCGTGGGGCGATGGGAGGAAATGACCGCATTGCCAAGCGCCGTATGGTCTTGACGTCGGGGAGAATGTAGGAGGAGTGGAAGGACAGCAACGTGCCATGTGTGTAGGGAAGTTTATCGAGCGCATTTCGCCGAAAAGCAAAGCAGTTTAGGAGGAGGTGCGGAAGAGACAGATCGCTGAGGCACGCGACTGACACGAGATGTGCGGATTGACAACGATTGCGACACCGCGTTGATCACTTTTTCGATATTCCGGATTCTTTTCTTTCTCTTTCCTACCTCTCGAGCGTGCCAAGTCCTTTACTCCTTTTGGGGGGAGGGCGGCGCGCTGGTCCGAAGAGTGAAGACTCCGGGAGTGAAAGTTGTACCGCCGGGGCCCATGGCGAAGCCGAGTTAGTTAGAGAGCATGTGGTGAAGACGGGCGTTAGTCCCGTCTGCCCGGCGTGCAAGGGGGATGAAGGGGGATATCCCACCCGGCCCGCACCTCGCTTGCCTCCTCCTCCTCCTTCTTCTCCTCCTGCTTCTTCTCCTGCTTCTCCTCCTCCTCCTCCTCCTCCTCCTCTTCCTCCTACCACCACCAGCAAGTATTGAAACTGGAAGAGAAGGGAGGGAGGGGGGAGGAGGAGGAGAGAGGAGGGGATGGGTGTGTGTGTGGGGGGGGGGGTCGCTCCTCACTCCTATGACGTCATATCCCGCGACCCTCACGCCAGGCCACTGACCCATTCCCGATCCTGACAACCACCGAGGGTTTCCCGACAACGTCTCGCCGTCCGTTCGCCTCACCGCAGGCCGTTTTCTTTTTTTTTTTCCCATTCGGTAAAAAAAGAAAAAAGAAAATGGGGATCGGGAGTTTGCTTCTCGTACGGCTACGACCTTCCGTGACGTCACACGGTTCAAGCCTCCCACCCACGCCAGGCCGCTGACCCACCAACGCCCCCCCCCCTTTCCCCCCCTCTCCCACACACACTCCTCCTCTCCCCCCCCCCCCTCCTCCTCCTCCTCAAAGCCCTGGCCGCCCCACTACTCCCTGCATGTTGGCCACATTTCACCGGCTGTGTGGTTCCTATTTCCCAGATTCTTCTCCCCCAGAGTTGGCTGGTAGTAATGGTGTTAACCTCTCTTGAGCACGAGTTTAACGACCCTTGGACACAACGATGCAAACCCGAGGGTATGGTGACCTGACCCTTAAAGGGGGTCGTCATCATGACCCAAGGGTCGTTCCCTAGTGCTCAAGTCTCTTTCCATCACCCCCTCAAGGGTCGTACCCTCGTTCTCAAGTGTCTTTCCATCACCCCCCCCCTCAAGGGTCGTACCCTTGCGCTCACGAGTCTTTCCCCCGATGGTCGTACATTTGGACTCAAAGTGCCTTTCCATCATCTCCCGAAGGGGTCGTAATCTCGTCCTCATGTGTCTTTCCATCACCAGCAACTACCCCTCCTCCCCCCTCCCCTCACTCTAAGAGTCGTACCATCTTACTCAGGGGTCGCGCTGTCGAGCTTGAAGGGGAGGGGTAGGGTCGTCTGTCTGTCTGTCTGTCTGTCTGTCTGTCTGTCTCTCTTTCCACCGTGCTCAAGGGTCGTCCGTCCCTTCGTGCTCAAAGGAGGTAACAGGAGAACCAGCAATCGTGCCTCTAGCCACACCGGGTCACTGACCTTGTTTAGCGTTCAGGAATGTGCCCGGGTGATTTACTAGGAAACGAGCTGACGAAACCTCCTCCTCCTCCTCCTCCTCCTCGCACCCCTGAAGGGAAAAAAAAGATGCTAATTTGACAGAAGACAATTTGTCGAAGCTACGCACTCGCTAACCTCTGACGTCACCAGACTAAATAAACCCGTTCGGTTCTTGTGCAAGGTGATGGTGTCGTCGGGCCATCTGGCGTCATGACAGCGGGTCACAAAGCTCATTCTGGCGTAGATTTTTTTTTCCTTTTTCATTGTTAAAAAAAAAAAATTATAGACCGAAAGGAGGAAGATCAGAAACTATGAAATGATTTAAGGGGGGTGGAAAAAAAAAAATATTCCCTCGGAAGAAGGAGGCTAGGGGGAGGGAAGGGGAAGGGGAAGGGGCGAGAGGGTTGTTGAGGGAGGGGTGAGGGGGTGTGGTAAGGGGGGGGGCAGAGGGACCTGTGGAACACACACACACACACACACGCACGCAAGCACGCACGCACTCCCTCCTCACCGCCGAAAATGGCTCGGCTTTGTCCCTTGACGCCCCGTGCATACCAGACGGGTCAGAGGGTGTGCCACAAAACGTCTGAACTCCTCGGCAAGGATGGAAAAATATATATATATATAAGTTAAACTAGTTTGTTACGTCGTTCGTGTGCTAACGCCAGAAGACTTACACTGGTTTTGCTGGAGATCAGTCAAAACTGACTAAAGACTGAAGCACCTGCAGTTGTAAGATTTAATTTATGCTTTAAAGTCCTCGATCACCCTCGGAGATGTATGTATGTCAGCCCTGTGTGGTGTGGGGGAGGAGAGGGAGAAGGAGGAGGAGGAGGAATAGGTAGACATGAAAAGCCGTCGGTCACGCCAGAGGAGGAGACGACAACGTTGCCAGGTAAACCACGTGGGGCCCTGGAGTACCGACGGACTGGGTTGGTATGCAGGCGTCCGGGAAATAGCGAGACGATCGGCTAATCCCTGCATTTAAAGCAGATAGGGGAGAAGCTCTCGTTCCAATCGTCCTTCCTCTGCCCGTGATGAGGAATCCGTGATATTGATCTACGAGGGACAGAATGGCCAGCAGGAGCAGCAGCATTTGGCTCCTGCCGATGCAAAGACAGGACGCCACCACCCCGTCCCCGCCTCCCCCCTCCGGTGCTATACTGCCAGCTTGCCCACGGGGGCGTTGCTCACTCATCCTCACTACAGAAATACCCATGACGGAAGGTCCGCAATTAGTAAGTGTGTTGAGTGCGTGGCGTGTGTGTGTGGGGGGCGGGCAGGGAGTGAGGGTTTGGAGGAGAGGGAGTGTGTGTGTGTGTGTGTGTGTGTGTGTTGGGGGAGGAGGGGAAGGAGATGCGAGAGCGCGTGGCCAGCAGGTGTTGCTTTGACCCGGACCTAGAGAAAAGTTAAGGAGGTGGAGGAGGAGGAGGAGGAGGACATAATACAAAAAATTTTGCCTGGTTATGGATGGGCGTTGTTGATTATCAATGAAAGGGCTTCGTGTATGGAGAATAGGATATTTGCTTTGAGCAAGTGTTCGGCACACCTGAGCGCTTGTGGGCTGTTCCTTTTGATGTGCTTTCCCGACAAATTATTTTTTTTTCTTTGCCTCGTGTACACCTGCAGGCGAGGTAAACTCACGTGTGTACCGCACATTTGCGGCTGAGTATGAATTACGTGCGTCTCACTTCCTACAGGAATCTGAGATTGGTCGAAGCTTATTTCTTTGGAAGATCTTTGTGTTTAGTAACGTTGAGAATGAGTGAATCAGAAATTCCAAACCTTTATCTATCCAAACATTTTACGTTTTTTATTTTCATTCGTTGGCAGATGATAACTGAATTTAACAACTGGCAGTCAGCGTATCCGAAATTTTATATCTGTATTTATCCTCATCTACGTTTTTTATTTCCATTTGTCACGAGGCGATAGCATCTTATCTACTGACAGGGGCGAGGGAGGGGTAGACCTGATTTAGACAGTGATTTCAAACGATCTTATCTCTCACAGAACCTTACAAAGGGCAGGGTGAGGCCCTTGCTTTATGGTGTCGTGACCTGTGACCTGACTCTGGGAAAAGGGTCAGGTTAGAGAGGATGCTATATGTACCCAAGAGTCGTACCCTTGTGTTCAAAAGGGTCGTATCGTCGTCCTCCTCTAGGGTTGTATGGTCGTCGTCAAGGGTTGTATGGTCGCCCACAAGGGTTGTATGGTCGTCGTCAAGGGTTGTTTGGTCGCCCTCGAGGGTTGTATGGTCGTCGTCAAGGGTTGTATGGTCGCCCTCAAGGGTTGTATGGTCGTCCTCAAGGTTTGTATGGTCGCCCTCAAGGGTTGTATGGTCGCCCTCGAGGGTTGTATGGTCGCCCTCGAGGGTTGTATGGTCGTCGTCAAGGTTTGTGTGGTCGCCCTCGAGGGTTGTATGGTCGTCGTCAAGGGTTGTATGGTCGCCCTCAAGGGTTGTATAGTCGCCCTCAAAGGGAATCAACCTGTTTTTTTTTTCCAGTATTACGCAGATCATAAGGAGTGAACCCGACATGACTATCACCCCATTTCATTCAAGTCCCCAGAGTGATACACTGAGCTGTCCTGCGTGCTTATACTCCAAGATTTTAAGATGAAATAAACAGAATATGGTGGGCGGGGGTGCGTGACCCCTAGTGCTCGGGCGAGGGGCCGGGATGTGTGCGTGTGTGTGTGTGTGTGTGTGTGTGTGGGCGAGGGGCCGGGGTGTGTTGGGGAGGCGGGTGAACTCACAGTTCAGTGAACGAGCTCGAAGCTGGGGAGGAAGCTAGGCCGTCGCTAGGTCGTTTTCACTTTTCCTTTTCACTCTTGTCTTCCGTATGTGTGTGTGTGTGTGTGTGTGTGTGTGTGTGTGTGTGTGTGTGTGTGTATGCCTCGTGTGTATCCTTGTATGCATGACCATTCGTGTTTATGTGCATAAACTCACTGTTTGTTTGTTTGCGTGTGTGTGTGTGTGTGTGTGTGTGTGTGTGTGTGTGTGTGCTTTGATATGCCAGGTGTTGGCCGTGGTCCAGTAGGCGAGCTTGAACAGGCAGGTTGGGGGATAAGGCCGGGCACGTAGGCCAGGAGGATACTGCAGGCCACACCGGCCCAAGGCTGGCTGGGGCGGATGGGAAGGACACAAGTCACACAGGCCGGATTGGTGGCTTAGGCCAGACAACAGCAACCTGGCTTTGCAAGTTCGGCCAGGAAGCTAGATTTGGTAGGGCGCGTCGGGCCTGGTAGGAGGATAAGATGGGCATTGCCGGGTAGGTAGATTTGGCTTAGGTGAGCCAGATTGGATGGTAGGTACGTTGGAAGATGGGACAGGACAGTTAGACGGGGTCTCCGAGGAAAGGTAAGACTGGCACGCCCTAAACCATATTCTACGCTGTATTTACTCCGTCATAGAAAACGGGATTTTTGTTCTTGATTTTGGTCGCTTTTTTTTTTCTTTTTTTGGCAGGTAATTCTGCATTTGGAAGATGCCGGTGACGTAACTAGCGCCTCACTTGTTCCGGGTGAATGGCTAGAAAGAGAATTCGAACTGGATTCCGTGGAGTGATTAGTTTATTTTTTTTTTTTTTTTTGTTCCCTCTTCGCTCTCGTACGAAATGCACTCCAATTCCATTTCGTTCATGAGATTCATTCAGTGACTCTATCATCACACTACGATCAGGGATCGTTGCTCAGACATATTCTGGATAGTTTTATCTCTGAGCTTTTATATGCTAAACCCATGGCGCTTCAAGTTGCCCCCACGCGTCGCATTTGTAAGAAAGACCCGCCTCTTATTCGAGTAATGGCTGTATATTCAAGAGGAAATCATAGTCATTTGCCACTGCTGTGACGAGAGGAGAACCACCTCAGCATTATCACTGGCACAGAGTGGTGCTTAAACTTGAAGCGGAGTGTAATAGACTCTTTAATAAATCTTCTCCCCCCACCCCTCCTTGTTGTCGAGAGGATTCCCACTTCTGGGACGGTAGGATCCGTCAATTTACGTTGGAAATCCCTAGACGGGCGTAGCAGCTGTGAGGGGAATACTTGGTGGTATGAGACCTGAAAAATGGTAGGAAAAAAGTAGTCGATGGTATTGTAATATGTTACTTGCAAAGCGAGTACCAAACATTCTTACTTTCACCTTGCGTGCAAGTCATGTTACAAATGTCAGATTTTTTACCCCAGGGGGTAAAATAATAATCTAAACCAGAGCATTATTGCGGGGGAGTAATAATAACGCTCCCGCTGAAAGTCTTATTCGCCTTTTACTCCATATTTGCCGTCTGGCTGGATTTGACAGATGTAGCTTTGACGGCGATTTGCTCCTATACATTTTGGAAGTGGAGTTTTGCAGTAGCTTGTAGTCGCTTCCGAGACACTTGAATAGAAGAGATCAAATGGATAATCGTACTGTTAACTCCTCGAGGACGACTGCACGACCCTTGAGGACGACTCCACGACCCTTGAGGACGACTGTACGACCTTTGACGACGACGGTACGACCCCTGGGTAATGATGGTCTGGTTTTGGACCTGATCTTCACTATTAGCGGATTGATATATTAGGAAATAGAGGTCTTTGATTTGCTGATTTCTCGGGAAACCAAGACCCCTGACTAGCTGACGCCTGGGGAAACCGAGACCCCCTGACTAGCTGACACCTGGGGAAATCGAGACCCCTGACTAGCTGACACCTGCGTAAACCAAGACCTCTGACTGGCTGACACCTGAGTAAACCAAGATCTCTGACGAGCTGACACCTGAGTAAACCAAGACCCCTGACGAGCTGACGCCTGGGGAAACCAAAACCCCTGACTCACTGACACTTAAGGAAACCAAGACCCATGACTTGCTGACATTTAAGGTAACCGAAACCCCCTGACTGGCTGACACATGAGGAAAGTGCGGAAATAAATTGCTTTCAGCTTCGATAACTGGGGCGAACGATGCTCTCTCCAAGTGCCAATTTCATTCAGAAAACGCAAGAAGTGAGAGGATGGGAAAGTCGCTTGCGAGGTGCATGTCATGCGGATTTGACCCCTTTTATGAATAACTTCCTACAGGTCTGTGTTAGGCCTCGGACAGCCCTTTAGTCTGGCCCAAACTCTAGTCTAGCAGAGCCCTGAGGAAATCGCTTGGGCAATATAGCTTTGGTATTTCTGTTTTTTTCTTTTCTTTTAGGTCTTATCATCCAAAGTCCTGAAGGAATGGCTTCGTGTGAATTAGAATTTTCATCATTGGCAACGTTTTTTAGGTCTTCCAGAATGTAATGTTCTTCACCTCTCCCCGCGTTTTAAATTGGCCTAAATTGCTCAGATTTACTCTCGCTGTCTTGTTTAATGAATGGAAACCATTCCGCAGCTCAGCCCCACAGACGGCTTCATATGCCCTTGTTCTTTCTCACTGATAGCACGTCGTCCTTTGTATACCACTTGGTATCAGTTCGCTCTATCCCATGCACGACTTTAACTTTACTGAATGTTCAGTCCCCTGTAACTTTAGAGGACTGTTAGATACCAGGTATGTAATATGGAGAAATGTTGAGTTCTGCGATGTTTTAACAGGCATATGTATGCATAAAGTCAGGGAAGATAGGGGTGGTTATAACGGTCAATCTTCGAGTGGCTGGTTTCCACAGTGAAACTGTAGGAAGCATCAGCCAGACGCTAAGTTGGCTAAAGGAGCCGGACGGCCGCGTCAGAGACCCTCGAACGAGAGCGTGTGCGATTCAAAAGTTGCGTCGGCAACCGCAGACCAGCTTTTGTTAAACCCGGTGCCTTTTGCCATTAAAGAAAACGACGCTAAACTCCACGCTAAACTACGAAGGTTTTTTATCCCACATGGAAGCCATTAGGCTAATTGACCGGGGCTTTTGTGAATCGGTCGGGGAGATTGCTTCAGACGTAAAGAGATTGGCCGGTGCTGGCTGGATCTTCTCTAAATAGCGCAGGGCAAGAGGACGATGTGTTGTGGTCATGTGTGGTGGATGTGAAACAAACACATCCGAACATTTCCGCGATCACTTTTACACATTTGAGACAACTCAAGAGGTGTTCACCTTGAGGAAGTACTTTGAATGTTGTGAGTAATGTGATTTCCATTTCATCTCACTCGATAAAGATTTTATTTTGGTTGTTTGTCTGTCCGTGCGTGTTTTCTTTGTTGCCAAGTAAAAGAAATTGAAAAAAAAAAGGTTTGTCTCAGTTTAATTCTCGGGCCGGGTGTTGCCATAGATGGGCACTTGCTATCGCCAGTACCGTCTGTATTGATTCGCCTCACTGTGTCCGTTTTTAACCCGTACTGTTGAAAAGCAAATTGTAGAATGCTTGCTTGGTGACGACCCCCCCCAAATACCGCGTCTTTGCTCAGCGATCAGTGGAAATACTACTGACCGTCACGGTCTCCGGTGCCAGTTGTGGGTGGGGGATGGCCAAGGTTTACGTAATATCATTGTTGCAGCAGACTTTTTGGCTGATGACGTAACGCGTAGCGCGCACGGCACCTTTTCTGTGTGTTTAATTCTTCGACCTCTGTGTAGGGTGACCTCGACCTTGGCATTCTCGCGCGAGGGGCGGTGGGTATTTCGGTGGTGTGGGGTGCTAGGTCTTGACACCTCACGCCACAAACACTTCTAAGAACAAGAGTTTTTACAGCACTACTTTTTTTTTATATATATATATATATTTTGTCCTTGATTTGACAACTGCGAAATTATGCCAGCAGAAGTAGCAGAAAGCATATGCACCGTCTTGAGTTGTTGTTTGAGATTTAACCT
>JAYMFT010222324.1:0-11329 GCA_038088735.1 Panulirus argus | reverse complement strand
AGTCGCCTTCTACGACACGCAGGGAATACGGGGGAAGTATTCTTACACCCCTATCCCCAGGGGATATATATATATATGAAGTTATAATGGCTTGGTACATATCCGTGTGCTATACTCTCACTCAACTACTTTTCCTTACTCACCAGGGAAAAAAGAAGCCAAATGTTCGATTCGAAGGCGGGTAATGCCCTAAAAGGGAACTTCCTGGTGCTTGATGGTGTCAAAGACGAACTTCCTGGTACCTGATGGTGTCAAAGACGAACTTCCTGGTGCTCGATGGTGTCAGAGACGAAGTTTCAGGTGTGGTGTCAAGAGCCGAACTTCCCGGTGCTTGATGGCGTCAAACACGAACTTCCTGATACCTGATGGCGTCAGATTTATCACTTGAACACGGCGGCTGTACGATCCGTTGTTGTTCTGATGGCGAGGCCTCTGACCTAATCCTCAAGAGGTCATGCGTTAAAGGCGAGGACGTCATACCGCCAGTGCTTAAGTGTCGTGCCGACGGAGGCGTCGTCGTGCGACAGGATCGTATCCCTTGTGTTCAACTGGTACTGGAAATCACAGCTTTTAAAATAGGAAGTTCCCCCCCCCCCTCCCCCAACTTATGATGAAGGCTACAGGTGTGATCTTTCTACGCTCCGGGTGGCAAAGTTTCTGAAGTATTTTAGGCCCATGTTCTGGGTCAATAGGGTCTTGATCTCCTGAGTTAGGCGAGGCACTGGTGAGGCGTTGCAGGAAGCAGCCACCTTATCGCGCGTTTTGAACGCACACAGTGCGCCGAGAAATCTCACGAGTACCTACATTTTCTTGCAGCCAGGCGAGAAACCTGGCTTTCTCCTCCACAGAAGGGTAAGAACTAACCGTCTTGAACCACAGGTGAAAAAAAAAAAAAAGATACAGCATTCAGAGGCAAAATTCCCAAAATGAAGTGGCAGACAAAAGGAGTACAGAAAAGGGTCTTTTCTCAAGAGAGCCTGAGGCACTCTGAGGTGGGTTGCTGGTGCTTTACACCGATAGCAACGCTAAGTCTCAGCAACCAGATGTACGATGATTTCACCTTGAGAGCGTCATATGTGTGGCGGACAATGTTTTCTGCGACCACTGCACATATGTAAATATACACACATAAATGCATAAACAGTACCATAGGCACGTAAACTGAATCACACACAGATAAACACCATTTCATTCAGTGATGAATCTGTTAATATTAGCAGCATACAAAAAATTAGAAATACTATACGACAGGAAAGAAGGATCAGGAGATGGGGCCCCACGAGACCGGAAATCCCCCGGCAAACTTTCAAAGCAGGTAATCAAAACTTGGCAATTATGCAGACATACGCACAGGAATGCATACAAATGCACATGATGCGATTATACACAAACACAATCAGAAAACTTACGCAAACACACTCGTAAATTCAAATGCGAAAAGTTACATGCACATTCATACAAACACTTGCCTCTGTGTACGGAAAAACAGACACATAAACATGGTTTTACAATCACGTAAACTTACAAATAATGTCTGTTGGCTTGTCCTTTTTGTTAACTAGGTTATTGTGTCAGTCGTTACCGGCGTGAGCGCCTGCCCTGTCATCCCCTACAGGTACCCGGGTGTTCCAGACCACCTCCAGTATAGGAGACCTGTGCCAGCAACACAGGCCTAATCTCACCCACGGTATTATCCTCTAGCATTGCCCCCTCCCCGTCCCCTCAAAGTTCTCTCTCTCTCTCTCTCTCTCTCTCTCTCTCTCTCTCTCTCTCTCTCTCTCTCCTAAAGCCGAGCGGCCGCTCACTGGAAATCCCTGTAATATCTTGTATTTCGGTCCGAGTGGTAGTGGATGGCAAGGGGAGGTGGTGGTGGGAGGGGGGGAGATGATGACGGAGAGAGAGAGAGAGAGAGAGAGAGAGAGAGAGAGAGAGAGAGAGAGAGAGAGAGAAGAAGAAGAAGAAAGTGGAGGAATAGGATGAGGAGAAGGAAGGTGAAGGGAGTGGACTGAGGTCTTGGGATAGGAGCAGGAGCAGGAGCAGGAGGAGGAGGCGCTGCTCATTCGCACCACTTCGACGCTGTCGGTGAGGGGAATCGGGGAAGCAGGTTAAGTACACAGTAGACCTCGAGTGGTGGTGATGGTGGCGGATGGACTGCACACCAAGGTCCACCATGCTCCACACTATTCACTGCTGTCCAGGTGGCGACTCCCCAAGATGACAAGCTTTTAAATCCTAAGAGTCGGTGTCATACGAGCTCATAATTCTTGGTCTCCTAGATTCTAAATGCCATCTATGTACCGACGTCGAATATAAACCTCAGCAGAGAAGGGAAGAAGAAATATCAGATGGCTTTGTAATGCAGTGATGACAGTGCTTTAAATCAACGACTCCACATACGGGGTAAGTGTACACAAACATCCCTTGCTAATTCGCCATGAAAAACATGTGAGTGAGAGACTGAGTGGGCCTCGCTTGTTCTAACTAAAGGCTTTTAGGGCTGATAAAAAGCTATACTTTTCAGTTAAAAAACAATACTAAAGCATTAATCGCTGAGAGATTAAGATTACGATAAACCAGTGCTTAAATTTTAGCACTTAATGGATCAACTTGTATTTATCAAATGCATCTACTGATTGTCTCACTCCTCTGTACCCCCATACGTACAAGAGTACTGGGAACTAAGGGACAAACGTAAAGCTTATGAAGAACTTCACGTGATCAGTTGAGAAGCTGATGTATATCAATGAAACAGTGAATAAAATACATTTGGCGTTCTCATTCATATACGAAACTCATGTCCATTTTGTATAATTGCTTTTCATGCTTCGCTCCGTCAGTCGAGGCACTGAAGCATAAGTACATGGTTTTCTATTTCACGGCAGAAAATCGTGCACTCTCCATTATATATTTCTAGTAAATTAATTGGAACTAAAGGGGAAAGGTCCATGAAACACGACTCCATGGTATATGAAACATTAAAGTACCAGACGGGATTGTAAGCTTTCTTATCACATCAATACATGGATACCAGGCGATTTTGTAAGCTTTCGTATTACATGAATACATGGGAGTACATGGAAAAGCCATGTAACAGAAAGACCTGATGGTCTGTGATGAGGTTATCTGATGTAGGAGAGTAATAATAACATATGGGAAAGCCAATTATCAGAAGATCTCTTGGTCTGTGACGAGGTTATCTGGTGAAAGGCAGTATTAAGGCATGGCAGTACACAGGAAGTGAATACCAGATGGTCCATGACGAGGTTATCTGCAGGAGGGCAACGACAGTACATGGAATTATATGGAAAAGATAAACATAACAGAGGAACTGATAGTTAACGAGGGAGCTGTCTGCAGGAAGGAAAATAAAAGAATATCCTGCATTCCTAAAGCATATGGATGGAGACAGGATGGTAGAGCAGAAGTGAAGACCTTCCATATTCTGAATACTCACTCCCTTCTCCGTTCCTTCATTCGTATTTCAAATAACGTTTACATGCAGGCAAGTACTTGAAACACTGTATCTCATTCATGTTTCGTGAATTAAAATAGTTTCATTACATGCATGGCAAGTCTGAGGTTTGTAGTGCATTCCTGCGTGCATGCATTCGTGTGCGTGTGACACGTTACATGCGTCACCTGATTGATCCACAAAGCACGACGAGTTCGAATTAACACGACCATGGATCTTTTTGGTGACTGGAGAATCTCTGCTCTAACTGGAGCATTGGACGTTTCCAAGCAATAAAATAAACGTTGTCAGTGAATTTCTTAATTTTCTTAAGCTCTAGTGTGTGAAACAGAATCTTTGGTTTATGGTTGCTTCATCAGGATTTCATGTCTTAACCTTTGTGATTAGGCTGGCACGAAAATAGAAGTAGAGTTAACATCCGTTGATATTTGACAGGCTTAAAAGGAAAGTTTCAAACTTGTGTATAAAACCTCTCGAAGCCTGACCTTACATCTATGACCAGACAGAAATTTCGTCTTACGTTGTTTATTACTTCTTCAAGGGGATTTTATTTCCACTAAACAACCATATCTATATACAAATTTTCTTATTCTCGTGACCGTAACACTCCTTGAAATAACCGCTGATAATTACGGAAAGAGGGAAAAATATGGCAATGGAGAGTAGTGATAGCAGCGAGGGGGAAAGATAATAAAGGGAAGTGGGGATTTTAAAAAAAAGGGACATGAGGAAAATGGGATGAAAGGGAAAATTCATTCTCGGGCCAATATGTGTCTCAAAATTGCTGTAAAATATGTACCCCGTGAAAGTTACACATTCATTAGACATATCAGTGATACGAGAAAGTTCGTTGAAGCTAACCATTATCAGCCCTCGAGAAGCACAGCTGCCTGTCAGTGAACACAACTGTCATGATGTGGTTAAAGAAAGAACAACGTCAAGTAACTCACATAAACGAGTGTAGAGTGTACAACATCTAAAGTGTACAACGAGTGTCTGCATCTCCACAGAAGTCTTCAATCACTCGTCTGTCTCCAGACAGGCACGTATCCAGCTCACACCCTCCAGCCACCTTGAGTAAACAAGTCTCTCCCACTGGACAAAACACCAGCCATTCTAGGCACCACTTACCACACACACACACACACACACACACACACACACACACGACATTCCCTTCCCAACACAGAAGCGTCACGCAAAGTAAATGCTCTCAGAGCACTAACTAGCACCAAATTTGGGCAAGAATAACAGTCCCTTAACATCCTCTACGAACACTTCACCCGATCCAGATTAGACTATGCCTCCCCTACATAGTCTCCCATCCTCTCAAAACTCAATATAACAAAGCTGTATACCACAGAAAGTGGTGAACTCAGAACAATCACCGACTGTCTGGCTACTGCAAACGCTCAACACTTTCACAGTGAAACAAAGATCCTCCCAGTATAGTCCCACCTCAACATGCTCGGCATTCAGTTCTGTGCAACACAGTAGACCCCTCTCACCCATACTGGTCTATAAGTAACTACCAACCCTTCACCAGAAATATAAAGCTTACCCTTGCCTCACACTCCAGTAACCTCTACTCACAAATCTCCTTACCCAAACAAATATAACAACCCTAACAAAACACATGCACACTGAAGTAACCTGATGAGCACTAAACAACCGACCCTCCCAACTCAGTCTTTACGTCCACCACACCAGACATACGCCCATCAGAAACCACACTCCCCAGACAAATACGAACCACATTCTCTCGCTTACGCTCTGGACATCATCCATCAGTACAACACTACAACACTCTTTCAACATATCCCACGATGCAACTACCATAAAAAAGACGGCAAGTACCAACTGCTCAACTGGCCTGCACTATCTGCACACAGACGAGCACAAAACATGACAACACTTTAGGACCTGCGGTCCCTACCGGTGGACGCGGCCAGTTTCCTGAGTGCTGCAGGAGCCTCATAAGGACTGAAGGTTCCTTGAACATTCCGGCTGCTGAACATCTCTGCACCTTGTGTTGGAGACCCACGTGCGACGCCTAATACATCTGCTAAAGAATTTTGCATATTGCTTTATATGTGACGTGAGACAGGCTCTACTACCATCCACGTGAAAAAAAATATAATGTATGAAGAAGAAAGTGTGTAGCCTTAGTACATAAATGATATGTGTATATACATGAGGAGAATTTACACACAGGAAACACGCATGAAAGGAAACTGGAAATGAGAGAATATACTTAAGACGCCACGCGTCTTCACTTCACAATCGAGAAAACGCATTAAAACTATACCCTTGATAAACCTAGATTCACTCTCGCCCTCGACAAACGCCTTTTCACTTCAACTCCCGACGCCACCGTCCTTTGACCTGATCCTTACGCAGGACAAATGCCAAGGTTAAGGAGCTAACGGTAGAAAAGGAAAAAAAAAAATAAAAAGAGAAGCAACTGAACAAAAACAACATGGTCTCCCTCCTTCGGAAAATATACATGGAGATGAGTGTGATGTGAGAAAACACATGTATTGAAGGAATTTAGAAACAGTCCACCACGAAAACCGAAACGCAGGAAGACGTAAAGAGAAAACAGCAGATGGAAATGAAATGGAGGCACAGGGAAGTGCGAGGTGGCGGTGTGTGGGAGTGTGAGAATATGGAGCAGACATTACTGACACTGCAGTGGGACAGGGAGAGGGAGAGGGGAGAGGAAACAACACCCTTGCTGGGGTAGAGGGCGAGCCTCTCCCTGGTCGCTGATGAAGTGGGTGACCAAAGCCAATCAGTCTACCACATTTCAAACCATTACTCAGTTATTTCTTTATGAACTAAAGTAGCGTTCTCTGAAGGACAAGAGAGAGTTGGTATATTTCAATAAAGACAAAACAAGGGTGTTGTGAAGTGTATTAATTGCTATACACCAAAGTGGTGACACCCTAAAACACAGAGTCAAATACACACACACATACACATATACACATATCTTTTTTTTTTATGTTGAAGGCTCCAGTCACGGCCAGAAGTGACCAGTTCTTCGAAAAACGTAAGAATGCAATAGCCAAGGGACATAATGTGAAGGAAGAAACTTATTAAAGGCAATATGAAGAACTATCTTAATAGAATAAGAGAGGTGATGAGTGGAATCATTTGCATGAGGACATGGCAAATGCGTGCAGCATACAGGAGCTTAAAAAGCTGTATGCTAATAGCGAATTTTCAAAAGATGGGGCCCCACGAATGTAAAACTCCCACCCCATACATTAAAAACACGTAAATACAAAAAGTAGTTATAAAACTACACACACACACACACACACACACACACACACACACACACACACACACAGGAATTAAACATCCCCTTTCTCTTTATCTCTTAAGCCCACACAAACACAAAAACACGCACAAAAGCTTAGGCTGAGGCAGGTGTTTGTGTGTATGTATACACACACAGGAGCAAAAGAAAAGGTACGCATATACAAGGTTAAGAGGCGGAGACAACACGAGCGTAAAACACTCTATCTATCTCTCACTCTCTCCCCGGAAACACACAGGACAAACCACAAATACTAATCACTTTAAGTCCTAGATTATCCTACTTATAATACCATACGTACACAAGGAAACCACAAAAAAGTGATCACATAAGTCCTAGATTATCCTACTTATAAGACCGTACGTCTGTAAAGACACAAGCAAACGGTGAGTATCGCTGCTGCTGCTGCCAACCCACTCCTCTCCTCCCCCCACCGCGTCCTCCTCCTCCTCCCGTCCTCGTCGTGTCATTCGCAACGCACGCAGCTACCCGTCTCGGGCCCAGGGAGCCCTCCGGCTACCAATCCCTAATAGTGTTCTCTCCTTGCCCCTAACTTTCCCCTCCCGCGGAAAATCTTTTTCCACTAAAGCCGACCCGGCCGCTTGCGCTAGATCCTTCTAATGTTCCTTCTGTTTCGGCCCCGAGTGGGTTCTTGAGGGGGGAGGGGGAGGGGGATTTCTTCCCCTTTTGCGGGGGGGGGGGAAGGGGGGGGGGGGGGGAGACTGTAAGAGGGGTATGGAGGGGGGGGGGGGGGAGTGGTAGGGGGCGCGAGACCTTAAGGCGAGGAAGGGTGTCGTCATGAACCATGCATGACCTCGGCCAATGACCATAAAACAAGAATTAAATCGAAGAAAGAAAAATGTCTGCCCCTGTTCTTACGAGTCGCTATCTTGCTTTCCCTTTTTTTTTTTTTTCAAGTTTTACCGATCGGCGTTGATGTCGTCAGCTCCTAACAGCTGAAGACGATGCTGAAGTTTTTTCTTTTTTTTGGGGGGGAGGGAGGTGTCCTCTTCATGCGGTGAATGGGGCTGCTCAAGAAAGTTCGCCCCCATCGCGAAAACTTCATGCTGCTGAAGTTTCAATTACTGAGGGGGAAAAAAAAAAAAAGGAGCGTTTTTGTCTTTGAGTCATGATACTGTTGCTTCACAGCTACGCTACCAATTCATTTTCCTTCAAGAGCTGTAGGGTTTCATGTTATATTCAGAACACACACACCCCAGGAGTGCATGGATGGAAAATGAAAGCTTCACTGTTAATACCGTGCTGCATATACGGATCTACGCCTACAGGCCGGAGAAATACATAACAGGTTGCATAATTCACACAGTGGCTGCCACAAACTACTTATGATCCAGAAACGAATTCAAAAGGTGACACCATGCAAATCGTCCGACCCTAACATGCAATGTAGCAGCTTTGAGGAGCAGCTAATACATGTAAGAATATCGTTTATTATGGAAGGCCAGGAATACTGAGATGTAGTATGTGGCAGAGAGAAGGTGGCACTAGTCTAAACAATTGATCGACTTCTTCGTCACCAACACAAAACACGCAGAAATGAACCGAAATTTATAAAAGACGTAATTTTCCTAATCGTCAAACTGCTTGACTGATAGACACCGAGCATCGAATGTCGATATGTCTGCTATATATATATATATATATATATATATATATATATATATATATATATATATACTTCACATGCGTTTAAAATAATGCGATATATAATGGGAATAATGTTCCTGACTCTTCACATACGACAGGCATCGGTGAAATAGAAATAAAATAAAGAGGACTGTTTGAACCTCACTGTTTGCACTCGTATCTGAAATTCAAATCTATTCACAGTGATCAACGTTTGAGCACAGTGGTCATCAGTGCTATTCTAGTCAGAAATATCAAGTAAATCACATTTTCTTTGCAGTGTCAGACAACTGGGGAAGGTCAGGGTATAAATTGATAATGTCTAAAAGACTTAAGTACCTCTTTTTCTCATTTCTTTCCCACCAAAGCTTTTCTGTGTCACTGTAGGCAACAAGCTAAGCTGGAGGGGAAGGCGTCAGCACTATCATCATCACGTGAGTCCTCCATCATATGCAGTCTCTACATTCTTCACAAACTCAAGGCACTCGGACACACAGCATCCCAAAACTTGAGAACGTCTACAAACCTTTCACATTTTCTTTCCTTCTTCTTCTTCTCAACTCACACATGCCTCAGAAAAGCCTGGTCCTCCTTCCCACCCACCCACCATACGACAATAACTAACTTAAAAGAAGGTGCAGAAACGGGCATTGTGCAGGATCATCCTCTGTTTTCTCCAACATCAAGAAACACTTGAGAAAGTAGTCGTCCCCTCTCTCTTTCTCTCTCTCTCTCTCTCTCTAACCGCCTGGATCCCATCCGAAAGTTTGGGGAGAAACTTGCTGCGCTGTCCTTACCACTGTCACCTCCTGCCACATAAAGCCCACTCGTTCTCGAATTACACATTTCGCTTACTAAGGGAAAAAAAAAACGGAGTCGAGACTATCTGAGCTAAAACAGACTGCTAAAGGATTAATATAGTCCCGTCCCACTCGCTATGAAGAGTTATTGCTGTATCTTCTCTCTCTGTATGTCAAGACTTTGTCTGCAGTTAATTCAATAAACTATATATATTGTTATCATTATTATTATTACTGTCATTATTATCTATCATTATTATCCTTTTTATCATTGTTATTGCTAGTACTATTTCCTTTATAATTATCATTATTCTTCTTACTATTATTATTATCATTATTATTATTATATGACTATATAAACAAAGAACTACGGATTGGTTTCATTGACGAGTGTGGTGTATAAGGCCCTGGAGGAGATCATTAGAAAGCAAATGGATGACTATCTGCTATGGAGAAATGACCTAAGTGAGAAACAGGAAGGGTTTTAGGGAAAAGAAGTCATTTGTGATAAAGCCCTGCGGTTTGTACAAGAGGGGTTGGGTGGAATATTTGTATCTGGGCAGCAAGAAAGCATTTGACACCGTGCCCTTATCATGCTCTTCTTATCAACACAGCATCAGTTACCATTAAATCTAACAAGAGCCCACAAAACTCCAATAAAACCCTCTTTCCTGCAGGAGAGCCACTGTCCCGCCTTACTTGCTGATAGTTTTCTTACGCTTCGAACTCTCGTGGAACGTTTGTCTCCGTGCAGCGGACCAGCTGCTTGAATGGAGTACTTCCAAAAACCTTGTGTTTCGGCCCGAAATGTCCAAGGGACTCCTCCTAACCAGAAGTGTGGGATCAGACACGGTTGTAACGCTGGGTGATAAAGGGTCAGCTAAGTCTACTCTGAGTACGGAGAAACAACTGGAAAAGAAACTAAACATCACTGAAGAGGGAGGAGACCCAACGCATCACGAAAAATGTAAACTAGTTTCCTGTTCTCTCTGATTAAGGAGTTGACTCCCATCTTACTTATTCGAAAGTAAAGCAGCTTCCTGTTTTCTAAAAGGACATTTTCTACAAAACTTCGCCAACATCACTGTCGTCGTGAAGGAGTCCCTCTCTCAGTGCTTAAGATCTGGGGGGGTTCTTGGTCCTCCCCAGGTGACAGATAAGTTGCTCAACACATTTTACCACGGTCCTGACAACTTCAGACTGCTGAAGTCTCAACTGCCCGCGTAAGATAAATCTAAAGTTGGAGGACAGCGTGTTACTTTACCTTACCAGGAATTCTCTTTCTCCCTGGATCTGAAGCTTGTTGTAGGTCTGTTTGAGGAGCTTAAACCCTCGGAGCTGATGGGAAAGAGATGAGATAAGTTTCTTCTTGAGATCTCAAAACAGTACTAATTCAAGGGAAACAGTAATGTCTATATATCACAGCTCGACGCCAGAAACGAGATTTGGCTTAGGAATACCTCCTGGGAAGAGACGATGTTTAATCAAAGACCGCGTCCTTCCCTTGGACGGAAACCACGGGGTTCAGAATTTTGCTTATTCTTTTTATCACAGACCAGGATGAGAAAACACCACAAGGTTGCTAATACCAAGGGATGAGAATCAGCTTCCTAAGCATTCGTTTGCCTGAGAACCATTGCTGACTGAACTTGGACATGCTCTTCCATGTCCTTAAAACATTTTTTTTTTTAATGTTAGTAAATTTTCGTGCCTATGCGCGTCTGTATTATTACATCCTAAATGACATGAACTCAAATTGTCTCCTTTTTCCTCGCGCCTGAACATGAAGAGGAGTTCCAGCAGTCAGGACGCTTTGGCGTCTGATCATTTGATATTGCCAGAAATCAGTGCAATATGACGTAATGGGTTAGGCGTCTCATGTACCCCTAAGACTTCCCTAACTACGTCCTTTAGTCCATATTGCAAGAGCCAACAAGATTAGTCAATAACATGAAGGCAATATATTATTATCCATTACTTGATACCAAGTTGATGTCTGGTCTTTATATATATATATATATATATATATATATATATATATATATATATATCCCCCAGCCAAAGAGACTACCTTACCCCTCT
>JAYMFT010222313.1:0-11329 GCA_038088735.1 Panulirus argus | reverse complement strand
ACACTATCTTTAGCCAGGTACTCATTTTATCAACCAAATCCGAGGGGTGGATGAACAGTTGGGTTGACTGTGGACCGGCTCCCGCAACCAGGATTACCCCGACGATCTGTGCTCCGCGACCACTCCTGGTGCAGCAGGGAGCAGTGGAGTTACCGTCCACTGAACTCACCGATGAAACTCTCTGGGGTTAGACCTGCTTTGTTCACAGTAGAGGAGATGGAAGCTACAAGAATAAAAGTATTTTATAGGAAGCGGGAAACCTGAATTTTAAGATAGAAGAAGAACATGAGAATGTAAAATGTGTAGGTAAAGTACTCCATTGATTAAAGTAGTTATTGAAATATATACATCACAATCGCCCACCCTCGAGTTACCAACGGGCACACAGTTACCATGCGAAGAAGTGGATTCCCGGGTGTTGCGTAGTCTCGCTAAATGGTTGGGAATTAATATAAGCAGCCAATGCCTTAGAAGCTGAAAGAAGCTGAAACTAAGATAGTATCCAACGATGAAGGAAAGAGTACTGACAGGGAGATTCCAGGGTAACTGGATCTACTTTTGAGGGTAGACTTGGAGAGTTGATATGTCGGATTATTTTGGAGTCGACTCTGTCGAGTAAGTACGTTTGATAAGTACAGCCAAAGACGTGAAAGTAGTACTGTGTACAAAGAGGAATCGACATTTTGAATAATCGGAGCGACTGTTCAGGAGCGAGAAATGTATGGCAACTGAACAGAACTACCGGGTTATTGGAGAAAAACTTATTCACTTGTGAAATGTGCAGCCTCCACGATAGATAAAACTTGAGGATGATATCATGTACGCTTGCTGTGTTGAGAGGTGGAATTTTATAGCCATTAAGAGGAAATGGGAAATTTGTGAGGAGGTCTTGCGAAAGCAATAGGAAGTAACTGGCTTTAGCAGTTGTTAGACTTAAGGTCGTTACATCTACCCAAATGGAAAACCCTAAACATATCCTGAGCTTATACAACTTGTGTTGTGACAAGACGAGACGCCATTCGATAACTGGAAAGAAGAAATGAGAGCGTTTGAAAGAAAAGGAGGAAAGCAGAGTTGAATCGTCACGATACGAGCGGATTTAATCGTTTGTTGAATATGACAAAAGTAGAAAGAGCAGAGGATACAGGACTGAACCCTGTCGGACGCCGTTCTTATCAGGGAAAGAGGGGAGAAGCTGAGCCATCAATAATTTCTTGGATAAACCTGCCAGAGAGGAGGCTAGGTATGAGAGGAGTGAGTGAGGGAGGAGAGTGGAGAGTGCAGTTTTATGGTTCTCTTTCGGAAAACAGTAGAACGATAGCTCGGGCGTTGACCAACCGTCGACTGCCGCAGAGTCAGTAAGTAATTCCTCGTATTATCCGCAATATCTTTGATGACCTTTTGACCTTACTTGACCCGCCGACTTTATGTGACTTCTACAACTGCCAGCCAGCCGAGTCAAGAGGTTAGACTCCTTTTTTTGTATGTTCTTGTTGGTGATTATTCATTTCTGTTGTATATAAATGTGTTGAATTTGTCCTGCAGTTTGCGTTTATGACATGCTTGCCTCGTTGATGTGAATTAAATGTTTTAACTAGACATACTTTTCTTGCAATTCAGAAGGGACTGACGCATTGCGAAAGGTAAATAGGAGACGTGGTCCTTACATATTTTTCACTTACTGCTTCTTTATGTACGCTATATATATATATATATATATATATATATATATATATATATATATATATATATATATATATATATATTTAAGTGTGTTTGTGTATGTGTGTGTGTGTGTGTGTGTGTGTGTGTGTGTATTTATGTATGCATATCGCGGAAAAGAGAATAGATGTGCTCATATCCCGTCACATGGTATACGGAAACCTTACAACACAACACAACGCAGTCCGCTAGAAGAATGGAACATCCATCGAGCGAGGGAATCTGCGCCTGATGGCACGTGTTTCTATCTTCGTCTCCCCCCGCCCCCCACCCGAGAAAGTTACTGTATAACGTGATGGCCAGAGCTGGTGGCAGGGGGAGATAGATTTCTGACTCGCACATCCTTCCCTGAGGTTCAAGCTATAACGCAGGGATGATGAATAAGATTGTAAATATGTAAATAATACTGATGTTCTGTTGAGGGATTATCCTAACTTCCTTAGGCTTTAGTAGGCACCTTTGTTATATTCATATGTACTCGCGACCCTTGCCAAATGCTTCTGGTATTTCTGTACAGGGGTTACCTAGTGACAGCACTAGGATCCCGATTCCTCTATCAAGAAATAAAGTACTGAAACTGAACTGAAATAGGATCTGGGGAAGAATAAAGCCAGATAACAGTGAGTGTTGATATATGGGAAGGCCAGATGTCAGTATATGGGAGTACATGGGAAAGCCAGATAACAGTACTTGAGTACATAGGAAAACTAAAATAACTACATGGGAGTACGTGGAAGATCCAGATATCAAAAGACCAGAAGGTCTATAACAAGCTTACCCGCTGGAGGACGGTTATAGTAGGTTAGGATCCTGATAGACAAAGAATGGGATAGGATAGAAGCCAGGCTATGTTGTGGGGATAGGGCCATGTTGTGAGTTTCATTGTTATGTTGTGAGGTTAGGACAATGTTTTGAGGCGAGGTGCTATGTTTTGTGGTGAGGATTATGTTGTGAGGTTTGGACCATGTTTTGAGTTTCGGAGTTGTGAGAGTAGGACTATGTTGTGAAGTTTAGTACTATGTTTTGAGGTCAGGGACATGTTTTGAGGTCCGTGCCATGATGTGAGATCAGTGCTATGTCGTCCTGACGAAGAACCTACCAGGTTTCCCCTCCCCCTCTCTCTTTCCCTCCCTGCTGGCAGCGCGTCCCGCTTGTAAGGTAGGTCAGTGTCTGGTTGCTGTGACGCAGGTCTTGCATCCTTCAGTCTGTGCCACAGTCGTATTTCTCTTTTTCTATGCTTCTGTAATGAAATCCGTCTGTCGGTTGAGTCCTACGGCGTTGACCCGTCGCCAACGTCAGTGTTTCTTCCTGTGGTTGTGTGTGTGTGTGTGTGTGTGTGTGTGTGTGTGTGTGTCTGTGATTACCTTTGTGTGTTACGGGGAGAGGAAAAATTTTACACTCGTGTTGCCCCGTCTCTCAACTTGTACATATGTACCATGTCTTTACTCCTATGTATGCACGCACACACACACACACACACACACACACACACACACACACACACACACACACACACCTAGCTTATGCCAAGTACCCATTCTGTCGACCAATATTACTAAGGGAGTTTGAACAGCTGTGGATGGACTGTGGACCGGCTACCGCATCCAGGATTGAAACCTTTGAGGGTTTGACCCCGGGCGTGACGGCCAATAACGCTAACTGCATTTTTTCCCCAGAGAAAAAAATGCATGTATGTTGAACCTGTCTCAATAAAAACACGTGAAGAAAAAAAGGATATATATATATATATATATATATATATATATGGGCAAAAATAAGAGCTGGTATCGTCAGAATACAATCATGATGGATTTACATCGTAAACAAATAGTAAAAATCGTGACTAAACAATCTGGCTGCGTATATATTTATTAATGATTTATCCGTCTATTTCTATGCTGATTTTTAATCTTATTTGTTCACTGGTAATTGTGTTTTTTTTTGTGGATATACTGATAGATTAATTGGCGCGTTGGCTTACTATGCTATGTTCACGGTTGATCATGTTTTGTCGTTGGCATGGTCATCTGTTGGTTGACGTGTATTTATGTGTCTGTGTGTGTGTGTGAAGAGGCAGGTCAACAGTAGAGCAGGAAGAGGAAAAAATAAAGGACACAGTTGCCCATTTTCACACACACACACACACACACACACACACACACTATGACCTGTGGTCCTGCCATTAGGCTGCTGGAGCCCCATAGAAGTGACTACTTGGGTTAGGAAGGTAAAGGTACAGACAGGCATAGGTCTTGACTGACTACGTGAGCGTAAAGATAAGACCAGCAGCTCTTCCAGTTGAGGGTAGACCAAGCGGGCGGTAGATAGATACCCATCCTTTGCTCCACTCAGCAGACACCTACCCTTCTATTCACACACACTCAATCCATCCACTGTGATGTGGACGCCTCCAGACATCGTTGAGGGTCAGAAGTTGATGTTTGTCTATTTAGTCTTTCGTCCGAAGATGGGATATGGTCCTCTAAATACCTCAGTGTGATTTTACCAATTCTTCTTTACGAATCTCCCAAATCGGAACTTGGGTGATTTTCCGTCTCTCATGAGATTAAAGAATCCATAGGAGGACTTGATCAGAGAACTCAAAAAGTTCATTAAAATGCTAAATTTGCGACTGAATTTGGGACGAAAGACACCTAAAGTCTCATTAAGATGAACTGTCTCATCAAGAATTCCGTCGTACATTTTTCACCGTTATGTCACTAACTTCGACCAGGTGGTATTTATAGCCTCATCAGCAATCACACCTTCTGTCAGTCGTCATATCATCCGCCAACAACAGCAATTCCACCCATGCTAATCCCGGCGCGCGTTCCTCGTTTCCTAGTGTTCCTCTCATCGCCCTATAATTAATTACCCTCCTTGTCCCGGCGAGATCAGTGAAGATAAAATTAAGGAGGTGTTTTTCCTAAGGTCGCCAGGTCCCTCGGGAAGTCCGAGTCGACAGCAGATCACCCCTGGACGCCCTCTTGGTTGACGTCGTTTCCAGCGCGTTTTATACAAAAGTCGAACAGCTTAAACCTTCGACGCTCGACATGGGGAGGGAGGTAGGGGTCGAGAGGACCTGCTCCCGGCGGTGGTGATTGCGTGATCCATAACAGCTTGCCGTGATGGCGGACGATTGGAAATAGGATCCAAGACGAAGCCGTTAATCGCGTTACGCAACACCCGTTATCAAATGGAATTATCCGATCAGTCCGCATGGGATGGGATTAGCCAGGTGATCTATTTGGTAGAGGGAGAAGATAGATAGATAGAGAGAGAGAGAGAGAGAGAGAGTGTAGGGTCGGGAGGGAGGGTCGGAGAGGAAAGGAGGTGGTAGGGGGTGAGGTAGGAGAGAGAGAGAGAGAGAAGTTCGTTCGCACAGGTGTTAGATAACAGATGGAACGGAAATGCATGAGGGTTCTGGTATCAAAAAATCGAAAGAGAGAACACCACATGATGAAATTAAGTAAGGAGAGATCCCGCTCGCTTTTGGTTATGCCATGATAAAGCGAAAGTCGCCTTCGGGTAGGCTGTACGCCATCGTCAGTTGACGTAAGGGAGCACAGTCTCGTCAGATAATTTCTCCTTCTAAAGTAGTTCAAAGAAAAGAAAAATAAAATTCCCTGCTTCTGATTGTAACGCGGCCACAAAGCCTCAAGAGCCCTTTGAATAGGTATCCTTGGGTTATAAATGGTGGCAATATATATGCACGTTCTCGTACTCACAGCATCTCTCGATTTCTTCCGGAGGACTAGAAACTCAAGAGTGGCCCTGCACTAAAGGGCAGACCGGGAACTCACAGAGGCCCCGCGTACAGGGGCGGACTCGGGAACTCGGGATTGGCTCTCGGAAAACAGTGCTCGAGGGACGGGCTTGTTATTTATTCATTATTTGTTTATTTTATGCAGACAACAATAGGAAGGTAATTATTGTTTTTGTACAGAGGCTCCCTCATCGTGTTCGTTCGAAATGAATAGCTCTATGGGCGGTGGGCGAGTTGGATAAGGGTAGAGGGAATGGTGGTGTGGAGGAGGAGGAAGAGGGGAGGTTAGGTCAGGATATGATGGAGAGAGGGAAAGAAGGGAGCCATAGTCAAACATCTGAAACCCACGCGGTTCCCCCTGTTGACTCTGAGGAATCCCTGTTGAACAAACAGTAAAGCCAGTGAAACAGAATGATGGGAAGTACTTACATGCACACACACACACACACACACATGTTCAAGAGATGGGGCTCTACGAGTGTAGAACTCTCTCTCCACAGTGCGCGGGGAGGTGGGTACACCAAACACCTTCACATTGAGTCGTCAATGCCACTCAGAGGACGTAGGTAGATGAGTAGGTGAGTAGGTAGGTGTGAGGGCAGACAGTTAGATACTAAGATACAGGTGCTTAAAACTGACGACGGACGTAGATGCAGTCGAGTGTGTGAACTGAGGAAGATGGAGAAGGAGGAGGAGGAGGAGGAGGACGAGGAGTTGTGCGTAGAAGGCCGGGACGATGTCGTCCACACTGACCAGCACTGAGGAGGTCCATTTGGAGCAGGACCCTTGCGCGAGCGTTGCATTCCTCGGGGCACGTTCCTCCCAGTGGGTCTTGCAATAGGGAAGGATGAAAATGGGAGAATGGCCAAACCATCCCTCAAGGGGAACGGCACCTTCGCCGGAGAGAAAGACGCCCCGTATGAAAGCCGGAGAGAGAGAGAGAGAGAGAGAGAGAGAGGGAGGTCGTGGGTGCCCGGCGGATGTAGAGGGTTGGTTGGGGAGAGAGTGTGTGTGTGTGTGTGTGTGTGTGGTTTTCAGGAGAGGATGTTTGTGTTTCTGTTGTCTTGGTGTTTGTCCCACAGCAGAGCCTACTTCAGGTGGCCTTGCCTCGTTGGCGGATTGGAAAAATATCGGTGTACCGCAATCACGTTGATGAAAGTCGTTTTAATAAAGTTGGAGTGATCTCCAACGATGCAGAACTACCTCCTCCTCCTCCTCCTCCTTCTCCCCCTCTTCCTTCTCCTCCTCTTCTTCCTTTTCCATCCCACCTCGTTTACATTCCTCTTTACCTGAACTGATGGTAACTAATCCGGGTCAGAATTCATGAACTAATTATGAAATTACATCATGGCTTTACAAGAGGAAATTCATCGCTGACAAAATTGCTTTCCCTCTTTTCTCGCGTTTTTTAGTCAACTGACAATAAACAGGATTATGAAGTTATGTATCCTGGCCTCACTAAAGGTGGTGACACCATCCCCCTTGAAGAATAAACAAAAGTAGCATGGCACGGTGCAGCAGGTCAAAGTGTAGCAAGCAGGCCAAGGTGTAGCTGGCAGGTCAAAGTGTAGCAAGCAGGTCAAAGTGTAGCAAGCAGGCTAAAGTGTAGCAGGCAGGTCAGGGTGTAGCAGGAAATGTCCCAAGTTTGATTAGGGTCTGGCTGACCCATGGGAACCAGAGAGTTATCATGAACGGTGGTAAAATCTTAAGCAGGGTACAGGGGATTTAGCGGAGTACCTCAGAACTCGATTCTGTGACCATTGTCATTCACGGTATACGTCAATATTGACATAGGAGGGGACGGTAGCTGCAATGAATTCGCAGATTACATAAATGATAAATAAGCCACATTTTTTAACTCGACCGATGAAGGTAGCTAGAATGTTGCAAGAACATTTTGAACGGGTTGTTGTCATGGAGTGGAGAAAAAATGGTTGATGAAGTCCGTCGTAAATAAAGGCACTGTTCAGAGCTTCGAGGAACTAGGTTGGGGACGAGTGAGAAGAGGTGCAGCAAGTGAGTAGACGTGGTAGCTCCAGCGGAGAAGGAGAGAGAGAGAGAAGGAGGGAGAGGGAGAGGGGGGGGGGGGGGAAGGAGAAGGGGGGAGGGGGTAGGGAAAGGGGGGGGGGAGAGCTGCAAAGTTACAAGTGATGACGGTGGTGTCAAGTACAACACCTAAACACAGGTGCCCCTGACAGAGCTAAGGAGATCAAGGTGTTCTAACGCCATTACTCGCCACGCCTCCGCAACGCAGTTAGCGGGACTATGTAATTACCTGGGGTAACCGAATGAGGGCGGGTGATCTGGTTAGAGGCGTCTGGGTGAGGCTGGCGCCCACTGGTGGGCGGTGACAACGCCGACAGCGTCACGTGAAGTTAAACTGTGTTATCACTCCGCGCCGGGGGACAAAACCTGACCTTCAACCGGGACGGGAAAGTGTTGCATAATTTCACCACAGGCGTTGCATGATTGACCGCAAGTGTTACATAATTCGCCACAGGTGTTGCATGATTCACCACAAATAATTCTCACTACAGGTGTTGCATAATTCGCCACAAGTGTTGCATAATTCATGACAAGTGTTGCATAATTCATGACAAGTGTTGCATAATTCGCCACAAATGTGGCATAATTCATCACAAGTGTTACATAATTCACCACAGGTGTTGCATGATTCACCACAAGTGTGGCGTAATTCACCACAGGTGCTGCATAATTTACCGCAGGTGTTGAAAATTCGCCACAAATGTTACATAATTCACCACAAGTGTTGCATGATTCCCTTCAAGGGGAGTGTGTCCAAACGGCGAAGAGTTCATTTTGCAGTGATACTGCAGAGGAAAATTTGCAATACCTGCGTCTCACAGAGAGCGAAAAAGAGGCATGCTGAAATCGGGAAAAATCGAGGTACTGCATACGCCATTAGATATTGGCACTTCGATGAGAGTTCCCTCGGGTGATTCTGACTTCGATGATGGAACTTCGCGCGTTACGTAAAAGACGTGCCGGGGTTGGCTCCTGGCACTGATGGCCGGGTTACGCCACAGGATCTTCTCAGGAGTCAGTTATGAAAGGACGTAATTACAGAGCGGATCATAAAGGATCATCTGCTGCTTGACAACACCTGGACATAAAAGGTGATGTTTGGAATTTAATTCCGCGAGAGATCGTTAGAGAAACCAACATTATTGAGTGAAAATAAGACAAGGAGCCACAGAGAAACGCATAAAACAAACAGACACACACATATACAGCCTCGTGAAAGGAGACTATTTACTGGCGTTGTACTAGAAAAAAAAATATTCGTTTAGTAAAATTCAGTTCTACTCAGAAAATGAGAAACGTTAACATAGCTTATACGTGCTACTTATAGGGTCACTGTTACGAGAAAGAAATGACACTCTTGAAAGAAATGCCACTCTCTGGAAAGCGCGCTATTGCCCAGAAGACAGATACAGTGAGCATTGAATATATGAAAAGAGATGGATTATAATTATCCATGTCCGGAGCACTATGGTCAAATGTGTTACCCCATGTATCAGTCGTGCTTATATCTACTGGATGACGAAGGATCGCTCCGCTAGGAGTACTTCGCAAGACTATTACCAGAACGCTGGAAGGTCCTGAAGGATCACTTACCCAGGAGTAAGTCAAGAGGTCCTGAGAGTGTATCCTTTGCCCTTCTGGGTCGGCTATTCTTACTTCTCGCCTCGTGAGACGCGTGTTTACCGGACTCCGCCAGCTCGCGGTTCGAAGGGAAGGGAAAATACTCACCTTCGGCGAGGCTGGACCACCATCGTCAGTTGACGAAGGGATGTTGAGTTTCGGTGAGGAACTGCTCGCTCTACTGGAGACCATCATTTCCCTGTTTCTGATTGTAGCGCAGCCTCGTAGTTGCAGCAGTGCCATAAAGACGGGTCCTAGGGTTACATAAAACAATAAAACACGATTTTAATTGGAAGGGTTTACCGAATGACGATCTGTCTCTCTCTGCTGGTCACATGGATGAAGACAAAAGATACTGTACCGAGTTCTTCGTCTTCTGTATTAGGCATAAGAGCTTATACCCTCACGGTCAGAAACCTGCCATATAATCCATACTAACAAGAGACTTTCACTTTTTTAAGTTCAAGCACTTACAAACACTTACAGTCAGCATCATTAAAGCAATATGTGTGTGTGTGTATGTGTGTGTGTGTGTGTGTGTGTGTGTCCTTGCTCTATCGTACGTGTAATGGTTGAGTGAATTCCTCGTTATAGAGGAACCCGAATAAGATTTCCCCGCCCGCAAGGTGACGTCACCCCCTGCCTTACGTCATGCGAGGTAATCACGTGACGCCATGACATCATATTACCAACCTTGATGTATTCGATACAGAGTGGCAACTCGAGAGGACAGAAGCGTGTCTTGAGATAACGTCTTTTTTTTTTTTTTATTGATACTGCCAAGTGTTTCCACCAGTGGTATTAAAGTAATCGCATGAGTAAATCGAAGAAATCCTTGCTTATTCTTTCTTTTTTATTTAAGAAATTATTTCTTTAGAGCTTTTTACATGAAATGTTATCAGTTTTGCATTATACGTGGTGATGGTTATAGGCGTTTTAGTCTATCAGGTGTGTACAATGTATGATGTCAATAACGGGAAAGTATTTTGTAAACCATTCGAGTGCACACACACACACACACACACACACACACACACACACACACACACACACACATACACGAACTTAAGAATCCATGGCGTATAGCGTATCGTAAACAACATAATGTTTTTTTTCGTTAATTGGTATTTCAGTTAATTCTTCCTGAAGACATTTGAAGATATTCAGTTCTTGTTACTGCGACACTGTGTCACCAGACACAGTTTTGAAAAGGGGTGGTCGTTCTAGGACGAACCTCACCAAGTTTGGTTTAAATCAGTCAAGTGGTGTCAAAGCAGACTGAAGTGTGGGAAGTTTTAAGGGACAAATAATTCTTAGTGGCAGAGGCCCATCTTGAGAACTGATCCAGATCTATGGAACCAAACTTTTGACCACTGAATAACCAAGAGAGGCCTCATGAAGTTTGCTTGAAACTGACTCAGTAGTTTCAGAGGAGAAGATATCAAAATATGAAAAAAATTATTGGACGGACGACGAGCGTCAACTGATGGTGAAAAAGAGCCCACACGATCCTCGGTCAGGTGAGGACAAACATACGGAAGAAAAAGAAATCTTTTCTTCGTAGAGAAAGAAGGACAGAAGACTCTCCGATATACAGGCGTCACGAGGGGCGTCTCAGGAGGCCATTACCCTTTCCCTCCATATCAAGGTCCCGGCACGGCCCCACACGGCCGTCGGGTCACGCCGGGTGGCTGGAACCTGAGAGATTCTTTGAGATTTTTGAGCCGCACAAGAAACATTTAATCACGTTCATCCCTCCTTTGTCGCCAACCAACCCCACGACATTCAGAGGGAATTTGACCCAGCGGCGTGGGTAGCAGCAGCGTTCCGCCATCGTTTTTCATTTGAATCCAAGACGGACAGACAACACTCTCTGACCCCCCAACGGGCTAGCCAGCTAGTCATCCCTTCAGGTTGCAGGACTTGCCAACAAACCAGGTTCTTCCTCCTTGGTGTTCTGGCGCCTTAGGGCAGCAAGAGATGAAGTTTAGAGTATTAGGATTGTCTATATTCACATATCTCCTACTTTACATATCAGGTAAAGTGTAATACGATTATTAATTTTTTCTATCTTTCCAGCTATCAGTGTATGTTTATCTATTTCTCTCTCTCTCTCTCTCTCTCTCTCTCTCTCTCTATATATATATATATATATATATATATATATATATATAT
>JAYMFT010222302.1:0-11329 GCA_038088735.1 Panulirus argus | reverse complement strand
TGCCTCTCAAGATCTTTCCTCTCATGACCAGGTGCATAAGCACTAATGATCACCCATCTCTCACCATCCACTTTCAGGAGTAGTGCTACTCCTTCCTTAGCTCTTGTCCTCTCCCCAACCCCTAACTTCACTCCCAAGACGTTTCCAAATCATTCTTCCCCTTTTCCCTTGAGCTTCGTTTTACTCAGAGCCAGAACATCCAGCTTTCTTTCCTCAAACATACTACCTATCTTTCCTTTCTTCTTATCTTGATTACATCCGCACACATTCAGACACCCTAATCTAAGCATTCGAGGAGGATGAGCACTCCACACTTGACTCCTTCTTCTGTTTCCCCTTTTAGATATTGAAATACAAGAAGGGGAAGGTTTTCAGCGCCCTGCTCCCTCCCCCTTTAGTCACCTTCTACAACATGCAGGAAATACATGGGAAGCATTCTTTCTCTCCTATCTCCTATGAAAAAAATTGTGCCTTTAAATCTAAATTATAGTTAGAATAGGTAATCCATGTCAGTTTTATGGTTGGAAAAGGCAATCCATGTACGTTAAGTTGCCTTGAGCTTTTCCAAATAATACCAACCTACCATGCAGCACTAGAAATGTTTAAATACTTTAGCAGGAGCTAAGGAGTTAAAATCACATTCAAGTATATGGATAAGGAAATATTGGTTTATGATAAAATAGACAACTAGGTGGATTGTTTGTACCTGGACTGCCAGAAAGTATTTGATAGAGTCCCACATGGAAGGCTGATTAGGAACTGAATCACTAGGCAAAAATTAGGTGGAGACTCCTTTGATGGACAGAAGATTATCTCAGTGGAAGGAAACAAATGATGCATCTCAGAGGAACCTTCTGAAATGGGTTGAGGTCACAAATGAAGTGTGAAAGGGTTCTGTTTTGGGACCATTACTCTCCTTGATTTATGTGAATGACTTGCCTGAAAATATGGACTCCTACCTGGATATGATTGCAGATGATGCAATGGGTCATGAGGGAAAAGAAAAGAGTGAAAGATTTCGTCAAGTTACAGAGAGACCTTGACATACTCCAAAGTTAGTCTGGTACATGGTTGATGAAGTTCAACCCAAACAAAAATACTGTAATGAGGAAGGGTAACAGTGAAAGAAGGCCTCAATATGAATGAATTTTAACTGGAAATAAACTGTAGGGGTCTGTTTGGGGTATAGCCTTAAAGTTGACACCATCCCTAACCTGTCACCAGAGTGTGACCTTGGGAAAATAGGTAAAGAAACCAACTATCTACATGCAATAATTAGAACTGTATTCAAGTTCAGGATTAAGGATATATTAGCAAGTTGTTCACATCCAATAAAAGGCCATAATAATGAAACGCTTCTCAAGTATGGACACTGCACCTAAAGAAGCACAAAGAGCTAATACACAGGGTCCAGATGAGAGCAACGAAGATGGTACAAAAATGAAAAGGGTAAGTTTAAGTAAGTTTAGAAGGAGGTTAATAGTACAGGAAATACAAGAGAACAAAGAAAAACACTGGTGAAAAGGGCAAAGAGGAAGCGGTAACAGGCAGTGATGAGCTGAGGTGGAGATAGAATGATCATTTTGAAGGACTGGTGAATGTACTTGATGACTGGGTAGTAGATGTAGGGTGTTTGGGTCAGGGAGGTATGCAAAGTAGGAGAGTCATGGCTAATGGTTTGGTGAGATATAGCAAGGCAGCTACAGAGCATGGTACTGCAGTTGAATTTCTGAAGAAATGGGTGACTGTTTGCTGATTGAATAATCAGGATTTTCAACTTGTGTATGGGTCATGGTGAAGCACCTGAGGATAGCCAGAATGCATGTACAGTGCCACAGCATAAAGGCAAGGGGGTCAAAAATGTGCATTAGAATTACAAAAATATAAGTGACTGAGAAGGTGGTGGCATGCACAAAGCATCCGAATGGGGAGGTATACTATGGTTTCAAAAGCAGGAGAGGAAGTGTGGATCTGAAAGATCTGTTTGTGGCACTTATGGATCTGTAGAAAGCATATGTTTGGATTGACAGAGATGCTTTGTGGAAGGTTTTACAAATATATGGTGTGGAAGGAAACCTATAAGAACCAGTAATAGATTTTATCAAGGCACGTGTGCTAGCAGGTAGAGAGGAGCATGTGTGGTTCCAGGTAAAGGTTGGTCTGCAACAAGGTGTGTGATTTCACCACGAATGTTTAATAAGTTTTCAAATCAAGTGGTGAGGGAAGTAAATGCAATGATCTTGTAGAGAGAGAGAAAGGTATGCAGTCTGAAGGGAGTGACGGGGTCTGAGAAGTGAGTCAGTTGTTGTTTGCTGATGACACGCTGCTAGTGGCAGATTTCAGTGGGAAACTGCAGAAGTTGGTGTCTGAGTCTGGGGAATGTGTAAAAGGAAAAAGTTGACAATAAAAGTAAGTAAAAGCATGATCATCAGGTTTAACAGTGCAGAGAAACAGGTTAGTACAGGTGTGAGTTTGAATGGAGAAACCATGAAAAAAATGGGGTGTTTTAGATACCTACTAGTGGACACAGCAGCAAGTGAAACCATGGAAGCAAAAGTGAGTCATAGGGTGGGAAAGGGAGTGAAGGTTCCAGATGCAGTGACGAATGTATGGATAAAAAGGTCACAATTTGGGAGGGCAAACATGGGTATGCTTGAAGATACACTAGTCCCAACACTGTTTTATGGATGTGGGGGATGGCTACAGATGAGAATATATGGAGGAGGATGGGTATGTCGGAAATGAAATGTTTGACAACAATATGTGCTGTGAGGAGGGCTGATTGAGTAAGCAATAACAGGGTAAGAGAGAGGTGTGGTAATGAGAAGCGTACTATTGAGAGAGCTGAAATTATTTGGATATATGGGGAGAAAGAGTGAGGGAGAGGTTGAAAGAGGATATGCATGTCAGAAGTGGAGGGGATCAAGAGAATGGGAAGACCTAATTGGAAATGGAAGGATGGAGTGAAGAAGAGCTAGAGAGCTCAGGGCCTGAACATGCAGGAGGATGAAAGGCATACAAAGGATACAACGAACTGAAGCAATATAGTCTACAGGGGAGAATGTGCTGTCATCAAACTGAACTAGGGCATAAGAAACAGCTGGGGGAAACCATGCAAAGGTCTGGGAAGCCTGGTTCATGATAGCGCTATCTCACTTATAAGTGAAAGACGAACAAGAAAGTAGAAAGAATGTTAGGGGGAAAGGCTGGATGTCTTAAATTTCCCCAACATGGAAGAGAGAAGCCTGAAGGGTGACCTTTCAGTTCTAAAAACAGACTGATGATGTAAACAGTGAACATTTCTTTGAGAGACAAAAGGACAGGACAACTTCAGGACATACCACAAAATTAAACAAGGAACTTTCTAAAGATGTAAAGATAAAATTCCATAGTGTTCTCTCTCTCTCTCTCTCTCTCTCTCTTTTTAAGGCTCCAGTCACGCACAAAATCCACATCAAGGCCGGGCCCAAAATGGAATATAGAGAGAATTGAGAAAGGGGGAAAAAAGACAGGGAGAGTATTTACGAATTTCTGAAAAAGTGAAAGACCGTCTGCTGGAATGAGCCAGGTCATAGCTATTGGCAGAAACATGAAAAGGCAGAGAGTTCCAAAAATTCAACATGTTGGGAAAGAAGCATTTATCAAAACAGCACACCCTTGAGTTGCCAATGGCCACACAATAATCATGTGATGCAGCAGCTTGCCGAGTATTCCATAGTCTAGCTAGTGTTCTGTAGGCAAATTTGGTTAGAATATTAGATATTTATTTTCTGTATGTTAACTGATGAGTATGACACCCAAAATTTTAAGTTGGTTAGTGTGAAGATCCCCCAAACTTTGTAAACAAAGCATCCCCTTATGTAACTTCTTTTCTGACTTCCTTTGGGTAAATTACTCTCGTGGTGATGCATCTGCCTCTGCCAAATGCATAACAGAGGTTATTCTTCCAGGAATGGAATCATTTATTCCCTCATCCTCCAAGACTACTTCTTCATCCAGTCTATGATTCAACCATTCCTGTTCTTTCTGAGGCCATTCAGGCAAGGGATCAGGCATATTGGACTTGGAAAAACTCTCTTACCTCTGGCTCCCATTCAGCTTTTATAACTGCCCGTAATTGCTGCTGTAAGGCGGAGTGTTCCTTTATTCAAAGGAAGTGCGATAACCTCTTCTCATCATCCACTGTTAGGTCTTTCTGGTCTTTAGCTAATGGCATCTATAACAACTTCTGTCACTGTACCTTTCCTTCACTTTTCCATCCTGAGGGTACTATAGCTGTCTTTCTTGTTGACAAAGCAACTCTCTTTGGTTCCCATTTCTCCTCTAACTCCACCTTGGATGACTCTAATGTTCCCTCACACCATGATGCCCTTCTTACTAATTCTATGATTCTTCCCATAATCTCTTTTTGGACTGTCTGAAAAGTGCTTCTTTCTTTGAACACAAGCAAGGCTTATGGTCCTGGTGGCATCCATCCCTGTGTACTGAAAGTGTGTGCCTCTGAACTTGCACATGTGCTTGCTCGTCTGTTCCTTTTCTGTTTAAAAAACAAAACTTTTCCTTCTCCTTGGAAACGTATTGATACATTCCTTCCTTAAGAAGGGTGACCGACCTGACCCCTCTAACTATCGTTCTATTGCTTTGACATCTACCATTTCCAAAGTCTTTGAATCCCTATTCACCTCCCATATCCTTAAACACCTCGAAAATCACAGTCTTCTCTCTGATCACCAGTATGGCTTGTGTAAGGCGAGATCCATTGGTAATATTCTTTCCTCTCTTACTAGGGTCTGGTCATCATCTCTTGAAAGATTATGGGGAGTCATATGTAGTTGCCCTTGACATATCTAAGGCTTTTGACAAGATGTGGCATCGGGGTCTCATCTCTAAGCTCCCCTCTTTTGGCTTCCCTCCCTCACTTTGCTTCCTCATATCTAGCTTCCTCTCTGGCTGATCTGTCTCTGTGGTTGTTAATTGATCAGCCTACCCCTTTTCTCCATCAACAGCGGTGTCCCTCAAGGGTCTGTCCTGTCCCCTACACTTTTTCTCCTTTTTTCAACAATTTCCTCTCCACAAATAATCCTATGCACTCTTATGCTGACAACTCAACACTGCATTCATCCACATCCTTCAGTTCTGCTGCCACTTTTCTCGCTGGATGTGCATCTCACCTTGACACAGCTTCTACAATAAACTCAGACTTGGACAGGATATCTCAGTGGGATATACAAAATCTTGTTAAGTTTAATGCCTCCAAGACCCAATTTCTACCCATCTCTATATCAAAAACTCCTCACAACTCTTGTCTATCCTTTGATGGTTCTGTAATTCCACCTCGACTCAATGAACATACTTTGTATTACTGTTAACATCCACTCTATCTTGGAAACCCCACATGATGGGAATAGCTGAGTCTGCCTCTAAGGCAACTGGGTATCCTGTATAGGTGTCAAAACTTCTCTTCTGAACAGTTGTTCCATTTATACAAGGGATTGATTTGTCCATGTGTGAAGTACTGCTCTCACACTTGGGGTGGCTCTAGCTCTGTTTCCTTGCTTGACAGAGTTGAGTCGAAAGTGATCCAGCTTATGAATTGACCTAGGCAACTTCCAAACTTGACCCCCTTGCACTATGCTGCAATGTTGGTTCACTTTCCCTCTTCTGTAGATATTACTTTGGTTTTTATTCCTGAGAGCTGGCTGCTTGTATGCCCCCACCACTAGCTAGACCACACAATACTCGGCAAGCTGCTGTGTCACATGATTATTGTGTGGCTATCGGAAACTCAAGGGTGGGTTGTTTTGATACCTGCTTCTTTCCCAACACTTTGAAGTTTTGGAACTCTCTTCCTTCCCATGTCTTTCCCAGTAACTATGACCTTGCACATTTCAAAAGACAGGTCTTTCTATTTCTCAAAAATTCATAAATACTTTCCCTTGTCTTTTCTTTTTCAGTTTCATAATTCTCTTAATTCACTTAAGGAGGCCAGGCCTTGATGTGGACTTTTGTCCATGAATTGAGCCTTCAGCATGAAAAATAAAAAGAAAAAGAAATGGGAGAGAATTAATTGTTGAGGGAAATTTTAATAATTCAAACATAAAGTGGGACCTTAAACAAGTGACATGAGGGAAACATGTCATTTGATTTGATGGAAAACACTTTTCTTAATCATGTGGCCTTTGACTGAATGAGAGTTGGTTATAGTATTGTCAAAAAAAAAAAAGAAAAAGAAATAGCAGTCACAGCATTGTCAGATTCAGTGTGCCCCCAAAACTAGGTAGAGCACGCAGTACTCGGCAAGCTGCTGTGTCAGATGATTATTGTGTGGGCGATGGCCACACAGTAATCATGTGATGCAGCAGCTAGTTCAGTTTCAATGAGGAGAACATGATGGTACCCAATTTTAGATTTACTGGCTTTGATAGATTATGTCATGATTCGAGTAAATTAGATTGGAGGAGACTGCTAGATGTGGATACATTTGAAAAGAAATGGAGTAACCTCAAGAACACATTAGTTTCACTTGAAATAATTAGTGTCCCTACAAAGACGAAAAGTAGTTTTGAAAGAGAGGAGCGAGGTCGGATGAATGCAGAAATAATTACCTTGATTAAATGTGAAAAGAGTGCCTGTGGTATATCAAAATCAAGTGGAGAAAATCTTGACTGTGAAATGTATGTAAGATTACAATGAGGGGGTTGGAAGTAAATGAGAGGCAGTAAGAAAAACTTAGGAAACATAGTGTCTCACAATATGAAAAAGAACCCTAAAGAATTCTTTGAATACATAAGAAGCAGGAAAAAATCAGTGATACTATTGGCTCATTATCAGATGATAATGGCACGTTAGCAAGTGATGAAAGAAATGTTTACCCTTTTTAACAAGTATTTCAACATTGTGTTTAATATGAAAAAATTGTTGAATATATCACAAGTACAGAGTATTTTTTTGATACTGAAAAGCAGGAGTTGCTGAGGACAAGAGCTAAGGAAGGAGTAACATTACTCCTGAAACAAGATTTGTGGGAGCGTGTGATGGAGTGTAAGGAAGTGAATTCCAGTTTGATGTGGGTGAAGCTGGAGGTGGATGGTGAGAGATGGGTGATCATTGGTGCTTGTGCGCCTGGTCATGAGAGGAAAGATCTTGAGAGGCAAGTGTTTTGGTAGTAGCTGAGTCAGTGTGTCAGCAGTTTTGGTGCACGAGACCGGGTATTAGTGATGGGTGATTTGAATGTGAAGGTGAGTAGTGTGGCAGTTGAGGGTATAATTGGTGCAAATGGGGTATCCAGTGTTGTGAATGGAAACGGTGAAGAACTCGTGGATTTGTGTGCTGAAAAAAGACCAGCGATTATAAAAGAGATGGTCCACGGGCAATATTGGATTATGTGTTAATTAATAGGCGTGTAAAAGAGAGACTTTTGGACGTTAACGTGCTGAGGGGGGCAGCTAGTGGGATGTCTGATCACCACCTTGTGGAGGCGAAGGTGAAGATTTGTAGAGGTTTTCAAAAAGGAAGAGAGATTGTCGGGAAGAAAGTAGTGGTGAGAGTTAATGAGCTTCGAAAGGAGACAGGTGTGAAAAAATATTAGGAGAGATTGAGTGTAGAATAGCAAAAGGTGAGAGCAAATGAAGTGAGGGGAGTGGCTGAGGAATGGGATGTATTTAGAGAAGCAGTGATGGCATATGCAAGATATGCATGTGGCATGAGAAAGGTAGGATGTGGGCATTTTTGGAAGGGTAGTGAGTAGTGGGACAAAGAAGTAAAGTTGTTAATAAAAGAGAAAAGAGAGGCGTTTGGACGACACTTACAAGGAAGGGGTGAAAAGGACTGGGAGATGTATAAGAGAAAGCGGCAGGATGTCAAGAGGAAGGTACAAAGGTTGAAAAAAGAAGGCAAATGAGAGTTGGGGTGAGAGTATCGTTAAACTTTAGGGAGAATAAAAGATGTTTTGGAAGGAGGTAAATAATGTACGTAAAGCAAGAGAACAAATAGGAACTTCGGTGAATTGGGCTACGGGGAAGTGATAACAGGTAGTGATGGAATGAGGAGGAGATGGAATTAGTATTTAGAAGGATTGTTTAAGGTGTTTGATAATAGAATGGCAGATGTAAGGCGTATTGTTCGTGGTGGAGTGCGAAGTGAGAGAGTCAAGGAGAGTGGTTTGTTGGATAGAGAGGAGGTGGTGAAAGCCTTGCGGAAGATGAAATCCGGCAAGGAGGCGGGGTTGGATGGTATTGCAATTCAATTCATGAAGAAAGGGGGTGACTGTGATGTTGATTGGGTTATAAGAATATTCAACATATGTATGGATCATGGTGAAGTGCCTGAAGATTGGCGGAATGCATATATAGTGCCATTCTACAAAGACAAAGGGGATAAAGGTGAGTGTTCAAACTGCAGAGGAATAAATTTCTTGAGTATTCCTGGAAAACTGTATGGGAGGGTATTGACTGAGAGGGTGAAGGCATGCTGAAAGCATCAGATTGGGGAGGAGCAGTGTGGTTTGAGAAGTGATAGAGGGAATGTGGATCAGGTGTTTGCTTTGAAAAATGTATATGAGAAATACTTAGAAAACTAGACGGATTTGTATGTATCATATATGGATCTGGAGAAGGCATATGATAGGGTTGATGGAGATGCTTTGTGAAAGGTCTTAGGAATATATGGTGTGGGAGGCAAGCTGCTAAATGCAGGGAGAAGTTTTTATCAAGGGTGTAAGGCATGTGTACGAGTAGGAAAAGAGGAAAGTGGCTGGTTCCCAGTGAAGGTCGGTCTGCGTCAGGGGTGTGTGATATCCCAGTGGTTGTTTAATTTGTTTATGGATGAGGTGGTTAGGGAGGTAAATGCAAGAGTCTTGGAGAGAGGGGCGAGTATGCAGTCTGTTTCGGATGAGAGGGCCAGGGAAGTGAGTCAATTGTTTTTCGCCGATGATAACAGCACTGGTGGTTGATTCCAGTGAGAAACTGCAGAAGTTGGTGACTGAGCTTGGAAAAGCGTATGAAAGGTAAAAGTTGAGAGTAAATGTGAATTAAAGCAAAGTCATTGGGTTCAGCAGGGTTAAGGGATATGTTAGTTGGTATGCAAGTTCGAGTGGAGCAAAATTGGAGGAAGTGAAGTGTTTTAGATATCTGGGAGTGGACTTAGCAGCGAATAGAACCCTGGAAGCGGAAGCGAGTCATCGGGTGGGGGAGGGGCCAAAGCATCTCTATAAATTCTATCACATGCATTCTCCAGATCCATAAAAGCTACATACAAACCCATTTGTTTTTCTAAGTATATCTCACATGCATTCTTCAAAGTAAGCACCTGATCCAAACATCCTCTACCATCTCTAAAACCACACTGCTTCTCCCAAATATGATGTTCTGTACATACCTTCATCGTCTCAGTCAATACTCTTCCTAACAGTATTCCAGGAATACTCAACAAACTTATACCTCTGTAGTTTGAACACTCACCTTTATCCTCTTTGCCTTTGCACAATGGCACTACACAAGCACTCCGCCAATCTTCAGACACTTCACTATGATCCATACATATATTACATATTTTCACCAACAATCAACAAGACAGTCATTCCCTTTCTTAATAATTTCAACTGCAATGCCATCCAGTCCCGTTACCTTGCCGGATTTCATATCCCGCAAGGCTTTCACCACCTCTCTCTCCACCAAAGAACTCTCCATGACCCCACAGTTAGCACGCTACCCCGACCAATACACCCTACATCTGCCACTCTATCATCAAACACATTCAACAGTCCTTCAAAATACTCATTCCATCTCCTCCTCATTCCTTCACTACCTGTTATCACTTCCCGTTTGCCCCATTTACCGATGTTCACATTTGTTCTCTTGTCTTACGGATGTTATTTACCTCCTTCCAAAATATATTTCTCTTCTCCCTAAAGTTTAATAATACACTCTCATCCCAGCTCTCATTTGCCCATTTTTTTCAACCTTTGCACCTTCCTCATGAGCTCCTACCGCTTTCTCTTATACATTTCCCAGTCGTTTGCACTCCTTCCTTGTAAGTATCGTCCAAACGCATCCCTTTTCTCTTTCTCTAACAATTTTACTCCTTCATCCTACCACTCATTATCCTTTCTAATCTCTCCACCTCCCACTTTTCTCATGCGATATACCTCTCTTGTATATACCATCACTGCTTCCCTGATATTTCCTCACCCAAGTCTCCTTTCCAAGTTAACTTACTCTCACTATTCTCTTTTCCCCAGCATTATCTCTTCTTTTTTGAAAACCTCTACTAATCTTCACCTTCGCCTCCAGAAGAGAGTGATCAGACACCCCGCCAGCTACCCCTCTCAGCACATTTTCATCCAAAAGTTTCTCTTTTGCACTCCTATTAATCAATACATAATCTGATAATGCCTGTTGACCATCTCTCTTTCTCACATACGTATATTTGTGTATGTCTCTCTTTTTAAACCTGGTATTCCCAATCACTCGTCTTTTTTCAGCACACAAATCCAAGAGCTTTTCACCATTTCCATTCACAGCATTGAATACCCAATTTGTACCAACTATACCCTCAACTGCAACATTGCTCACCTTCGCATTCAAACCAGCCATCATTAATACTAGAACTCGTGCATGAAAACTGCTGATACACTCCAAAAACACTTGTTTTTCATGATCTCTCTTCTCATGATCAGGTGAATACCCACCAATAATCACCCATCTCTCGCCATCCACTTTTAGTTTTACCAACATCAATCTAGAATTTGCTTCCTTACACTCTATCACATATTCCTACAACTCTTGCATCAGGAGTAGTGCTACTCCTCCCTTAGCTGTTGTCGTCTCACCAACCCCTAACTCTCCTCCCAAGACGTATGTGAGTAGAGGAGAATGTCAACGGGCGTTATTAGATTATGTATTAATTGAAAGGCGTGTAAAAGAGAGACATTTGGACGTAAATGTGATGAAAGGGGCAGCTGGTGGGATGTCTGATTACTATCCTCTGGAGGTTAAGGTGAAGATTTCTAGAGGATTTCAAAAAAGAAGAGAGAATATCGGGGAGAAGAAGAGACTGAGTATAGAATGAAAAGGTGAAAGCAAATGAAGTGGGGGGAGTGGGTAAGGAATGGGATTTATTTAGGGAACTAGTGATGGCATGTACAAGAGATGCATGTGGCATGAGAAAGGTGAGAGGTGGGTAGATTAGGAAGGGTAGTGAATGATGGGATTAAGAAGTTAAGTTGTTAGTGGAAGAGAAAAGAGAGTCATTTGGACATTTGGACGATACTTACAAGGAAGGAGTGCAAATGACTGGGAGATGTATAAGAGAAAACGGCAGGAGGTCAAGA
>JAYMFT010222291.1:0-11329 GCA_038088735.1 Panulirus argus | reverse complement strand
TATCCCCTTTGCCTTTGTACAGTGGCACTATACATGCATTCTGCCAATCCTCAGGCACTTTACCATGACCCATACATACAATGAATATTCTTACCAACAAATCAACAACACAGTCACCCCCTTTCTTATTAAAATCAACTGCAATACCATCCAATCCTGCTGGTTTGCTGGATTTTATCTTCTGCAAGACTTTCATCACCTCCTCTCTCTCCACCAAACGACTCTCCCTGACTTTCTCACTTTGCATGCAGAAGGTGGGAAGCGGGAAGATAAGGAAGGATAGCGATTGGTGGGATGAAGAAGGAAAATTGCTAGTGATAGGAGTGATGTATATAAGCATTACTTACAGGGCATTGAAAAATATACAAAAGAAAGTTGGCATGAAGTCAAGAGGAAGGTGCAGGGCAAATTAGTTTGGGTGAGTGAGTCTCAGTACACATTACAGAAAATAATATGTTCTGGAAGGAGGTTAACAAGGTGAAAAAAACCAGAGAACAAATGGTAACATTGATGATACGGGCAAATGAAGAAATGGTAACAGGAGTGATGAAGTGAAGAGGAGACAGAATGAGTATTTTGTAGGAATGTTGAACTTGTTTGATGATAGGGTGACATATGTAGGATGTCTGGTTCATGGAGGAATGCAAAGTGAGTGAGTCATGGAAAGTAATTTGGAGAAGAGAAAAATGGTGATGAAAGCTTTGCGTAAGATGAAATGTGGTAAGGCAGCTGGAATGGATGGTATTGTAGCTAAATTTCTTACAAAATGGGGTGAATGTGTTGTTAACTAGTTAGTTAGAATTTTTGATGTATATATGAATCATGATGTGGTGTACGAGGATTGGTGGAATACATTTATACTGACCCTATATAAAGGCAAGAAGGACAAAGGTGAGTGTTTGAACTACAGAGGTATAAGTTTGTTGAGTGTACCTAGTTGGTTGTATGGGAGAGTGGAGGTGGAGAGGGTGAAGGCATGCACACATATCATCAGATTGGGAAGGAAAAATGTGGTTCCAGGAGTGGTTGAGGGTGTGTAGATCAAGTGTTTGCTTTGAAGAAATGTGTGAGAGAAATACTTAGATAAAAATAGGAAGATTTGTATGTAGCATTTATGTATCTGGAGAAAGCATATAATAGGGTTAATAGAAATGCTTTGTGGAAGATATTATGGATATATGGTTTCATAAGAAAGCAATCAAAAGCTGTGAGGAGTTTTTATTAAGAAAGTAGGATGTGTGTACAAGTACATGGACAGAAGAAGGGTGAACGGTTCTAGGTGAAGGTGGGTCTGCAGCAGGAAGTGTGTGACGCTACATTGGTTTTTTCATTCATTTATGAATGGGGTGGTGAGGGAGGTAAAGGCAAGGGTCTTAGATAGAGGAAAAGGTAGGTAGTCTATCAGGGGTGAGGGGACCTGGGAAGTGAGTAAGTTGTTATTTATTGAAGACATGTTGCTGATGGCCTATTCAAGTGAGAAACTGCAGAAGTTAGTGTCTGAGTTTAGGAAGGTGTGTGAAAGGAGGAAGTTTAAAGTAAAAGTGAATAAAAGCAAGTTTATTAGGTTAACAATGCAAAGAGACAGGTTGGTTGAGGTGTGAGTTTGAATGGAGAAAACTTGGAGAAAATGGGATGTTTTAGATACTTGGGTGTGAACACAACAGCAAATGGAACTATGGAAGAGAATGTGTGTCAGAGGATGGTTGAGTGGATGAAGGCTTTGGGAACATTGAGAAATGTGTAGAAAGAGAGTTCACTATCTGGGAGGACAAAAATGGATATGTCTGTAGGTATAGTAGCCCCACTGATATTGTATGGATGCAAAGCATGGGCTATAAATGAAAATGTGAGGAGGTGGGTGCATGTGTTGGACAATAAGCGATGTGAGGAAGGTTGACCGAGTCAGTAATGATAGGGTAAGAGAGAGGTGTGGTGATAGGAAGAGCATGATTGAGAGAGGTGAAGAGAGCATGCTAAAATGGCTTTGACACAAAGAATGAGAGAGGAGAGACTGACAAAGAGGACATATGTGTCACAAACATAAGGGACAAGGGGAAGGGGAAGACCAATTTGTAGATGGAAGGAGAAAATGAATAAGATTTTGAGTATTCAGTGCTTAAACATGCAAGTGGGTGAAGGAAGTACATGAGACAGAGTGATGTGGAGTGATCTGGTGTACAGGGGGAAATGTCAATGGACTGAACCAGGGCATGCGAAGCAGCCGTAGGAAACCATAGAAAGGTCTATGAGGCCCTCGTTGTTTTATAGGGGATTTGTGGTTTCAGTGCATTACACATGACAGCTAGAGAATGGATGTGAGTGATTGAGGCATTCTCTTTGTCTGCTTCTGGCACTACCTTGCTAATGTGGGGGACAGCAAACAATGGCAGAAGAAAAAGATAAGTATATATACAAAATGGTGTTCTGGTCATGCACATGGTCCTATTCTGATGACTGCTAACAATAAGATATAACAATCAAATTATTAAGAACAGTCACCTAGTTGTGAGATTGATGGCTGCAATCTGACAGAGAATGTTTGAGGGAAACAAGTCCTTCCAAGCCTAAGCAACCTCACCATAACACAGTAAGCTCAACTTACATATGCTTTGTTAACTGTTGTCTCTAGGTTGGGCAAGTATAATCCTCAAAAACAAGAAACAGTTAGCTTATCACCACCTCAACTGAGGTATGTTCAAAGCTGGAATGTAAGCCAACCATTAGAGAAGTATCATTAGTAAGAAGAAGCAAGGTCCACCAGCTCTCTGGGCTCTGGTTGGGTGGCAATGTCAGGTATACATCAGACATCCACTTACATGAACATATTAGTTTCATCACCTAGAACTATTGTTCAGCACCAACCATAGTCTGAAGGACATAACTGTTTAAACATAAAGATGGCCACATACAAGGGAAAGCAGCCATGGGAAACCATAGAAAGGTCTATGGGGCCTCTTTGTTTGATAGTGGGACTGTGGTTTCAGTGAGCTGCTATCAGAGACCCTTTATGCATATTTCCATTCATGGTGAATGACTAACTACAAGTCAGAACACTGATTTTTTTTTCTGTTTTTGGTAACAAACAGGGCACAAGTGAAAACATGCCCTAATTGTGGTCATCTAGGATACAAAGAAAAATCAGTACAAGATAAGAATGAAGAGATTAGTGAAAGCTTCTTAGGTGCTAGTTTACCTTACTCTTAAAGATGGAAAGGCCAAAAAAAGGAAGGAAGACAAGAGCAGGGAGACAATTCTGTACTTTCCTTTTGTGAAGAGAAAATGCGCATATAATGGTCAATTCTCGAGTGGCTGGTTTCCACACAGAAAAAGTTAATGGGAAGGAAGAGGTATTCAATATTGCATGGGGGAAATCAAAAAAGATATGAGTTTGTGAGATGAAGCCTACCAAGATGATGGACTTAAATCTAATCTTTCCTGGAGGTCAGAGAACAGTAAGGATGGAAAGAAAACAAAGAGGAAGAGGGGCTTTGGTCCTCCTGGTAAAAAATACATAATGTATCAGAATCTACCTGCTGATGACAGGCCTTTCAAACAATCTTTATAATATACAATCCTATAAAAAGATCAGACAAGGCAGATAATATACTTATGAAAATAATGAAGAAACCATCAAGATGAGGTAGGAGGTAACAAGAAATGCAAATGCAAATGGGAGATTCTAAAACTGAATTTATAATGAAATCAACTGACATGGATCTGCATGGGAAGAGATATTAAAGGGACAGAAATTTCTAGAGTATGTTCAGACAATCTTCTTACACCATGTTACTAAGCATACTACACACAAAAGGGCTGATATCATCAATGTGTAATTTAATTTTCGTAAACAGCACACTGAAAGTAGATATATCAGACACAATATGTGACTTTAATAGAGTAATTATGTAGTGCTCAGATGTGATGGTTAATGAACAGAAATGACAGAGGAAGCCTAACCCTAGAAGAATATTCAAAGGGGTTAGCTATACAGGGCTAAATAATTTCTTTAACAACATTAACTGATATGGATTTCCACAGCTGAAGTATGGAAGTGTTACAGGGGATTCCCTGAGTACCATAATGAGGGAGTTAACAGATGGTTTCCAATATCAGAATATGAAAACAAGAGGTCTGAGGATACAGAAAGATAGCTTAGCAGATGTCGAAGAATTATAGAAAATATATGTACCAGGGAGGAGACACTAATGTTACAACATTCTAGTAGTATATGAAAGATATGAAAACATGAAATGAGAACAGTAGAATAAGGGAAGGAAAACATAAAAGAAAAAAATGTTGTACAAAGGAAATGATAAGCCATAGCTGTTCTGCAATATAACAGGATTATATTAGTAAAGAGCAAATGATCAGACTGAAGGATGCAGAGCAAAGGGTCACTAAAGTATAAAAGGGATGGTGTGTGAGTCTAGATGCCAAGTTCCAGAGAGTATACAATGAAGGATACATTACCACCATCATAATAAGAGCATTAAGCATTAAGACTGTCAGACATGATATAAGTAAGCTACTGAATGGTCTTCATTCACATAAGGCACACAACTTCAGCAAGATCTGGCAATATATACTCAAGGATTGTGTATAAATGCTTAAGTCACTTAAATTGCTGCTGATAGTGGGAGGAAAGAGCCAAGAGCAGACGTCTTGGCTATTTTTATGAAAGAAGACAGGAAATATGATATGGACTATAGACTAGTACAGCTGAGAAGCACAGTCTGTGAAATACCAGGAACAATTTTCAGAAAAAGGATATAAATGTCAAGAAAAAATCAATTCACAGAGAAGAGAACAAGGGTGGTCACACTATGTGCTTTTGGACTAACAAGAGGTATCTGTGACAGTGTCCCACTGAGAGTTGGTAAAAATGATTGACTCTCAGGAAAGCAGAGGAAGAGGGGAGGTGGCTCCTTTAGCAGACCAATACTTACTCCAGTGAAAAGGAAAAAAGGGACACATATTAAGGTATCTTTTCAAAGTGGACTGAAGGAATCAATGATATCAGTAAGGAATCAATGATATCAGTCTTAGGGTAGACGATGTTCTTGCTTTATGTAAACTGAATAGCTGCCAGGACTCTAATCATGCTTAAATATTCCTATGGATAATGCAAAATTTAAAAGAGTTAGGTGTATCTAGGATTGCATCATCCTATAGAGACCTCGACAGCTTTATGACAATAAAATTCAACCCTGATAAATGAGCTGTGATGAAGCTGGAGCATTATAAAATGAGGACAGGTCATGAACAGTATCTTGTAGGAAGCAATTAATACAAACCTCTGTTTGAAAGGGACTTCAAGGCTGGCATACTACCCAGGCATTTACTAGAAAACCATGTGAGATCTAGAAAAGAGGTAAATTTGATAGATGTCCAGTTTAAAAATTGCCTTGAAAGTGCACAGTATATGCAACACTAGTCAGGTCAACCTACAAAAAATGACCAAGTTATGATTAAAACAAAGATTCAGTGGAAGGTAGCAATGATTCTGCCTGAAATAGGGAGCTAACCAACAGGGAGAGGATAACAGTTAAGGGAGTTGGAGCATATTAAAGCTTTCATAAGATACTGTTTTAGAACTGCAGAACAGATGAAGTATCTACTAGTAAATGTCAAAACTGCCTTTAAGGAAATGTTCAGAAACCATCTAAATCATATATTAAACCCAAATCAGAACATGCAACACAAGTTAGATCACCCCATTTGAAGAGTTATAGTTATATCATAAATGATTCAACAGAAGGCAACAAAGACTGCACCTGGAGTGAAAATGTTAAGCTGAGCTATACAATGATAGAAGACGTGAAACAACCTGTTAAAAGATAAAATCAATTATGAAAACCCTATAATAATTTTCAAGTTTCTGGATTGGGAATACTGATTAGTCTTTTATGATAAACGAAAATAAATCAATTAGCAGACATAGCAAAACACTGAACAAGAAATAAGTTGGTAATAATGGGAAGAAATACTTCTATCAGTAGAGAGTAATGAATGAATAGCAAAGGTTAAGTAAAGAAAAAAAGAATGCAGAGCGCTGAATTGGCAAGGATTAAGTTTTTGATAGTAAATAAATGGTAAGAGATGGAACACCTAAAGTGTTAAAACCCCCTTCCCTATAATGCACAAATGCATTATCATAAACACACACACACATTTACACATACATATACATATATTAGTAAAGAAGCAAGATCAAAGGGAAACACAAAAAGAGCTGGGGTGAAGAAAACTGAGGAAGCATTTCAAGAATCATGAGGGGAGTCATGAAACTAGAGAGGAACAGAAACACAGTTTAGTGGAAAGAATTCAAAATATAAAAAGCCAGAGGAAAAAAAGTAAAGCTGTTAAACAGCAGACAAAGGCTGATGTGTCTTCTCTGGATGTACCAGAATCTTTGCAATCAGAGGAAAGGACTGAAACACTTACAGATTCATTTGACAACAATGGGCAAGGAATTGTAGAAGCATTAGTGGCAGCCTTTCAAACAGAAGAAAGGTCAAAACAGAACCTATTAAATCAATATCAACAGCTGCTCAAGTAGAGAAAAGGATTAACACACACACACACACACACACACACACACACACACACACACACACAGGGCTTCTGAGATGGGGTGTCCAAAAGGGGGACCAGGAATTTCCTGGGATCTCAGAAAATGCAGAAAATCAACATACTGCTCCATTCCATCCCTCTCATGGCATAAAACCACATTGGATTAAAACAAGATGACTATGGAGAAGAGAAAGGGGTCCCTAAGAAACTTTGTATCCCCTGATAAAATTCTTCTCAGGGGCCCTGCACACACACACACACACACACACACACACACACACACACACACACACAGACAATAGTAGAGGACAGGGAAGTTTAGAGGGAGCAATTTTGGCAGCAGATCCACATAATGTGAAAAATGAGGGAGAAAAATATAGACCTGGGGAGACAGACACAAACAGAGGAATACAGGAAACTAAGTGAGGTGGCTGGAGGAATAATACGTACCATTAGAAATGAAACAATCAAGGGAGTATATGGGATAATTGATAGAAGGTTTAGAAAAGTACGGAGCATATAGGACCAGTGCTTACTAGCCAAAAGAAGGATCATAGAGAAAGTTACAGATACAAAGGCTGACACCTACACACGGAGGGATGTTGCTAAAAAGTTGGTAGGACCAAAATTAGAAAGATTAATAAAGCAAGAGGTTGACATACATAATTCAAGAATTATATTTTGCTCGGAAGTAGATCATGCACCAGATAAAGAAGGGGGGGGGGGAAAGGAAATGCTCATTAAAAGATTGCTGGAGGCTATGGGACTGTCAGATGCAGTATCCATGATAAAGGAAAGGAGAACAATTGGTTGTAACCAAGACGTAAGGGGATGACTAGTTATGGTTACAATTGACTTGAAGTCATCAAGTTAGGAAGTACTTAGAAAAGCTGAGAATCTTAAATGCATGGTGGAATTTAATGGGAAATTCATCAGATGTGTTAAGTCCAAGGAAGAGAGGGAGAAAAGCAAAGAGCACAGTCAGAAGACAAGAAACTGTAGATGCCACACGTGACAAGCGGATGGAAAAGCCCTGACAGAACAGCAGAGAGGGTAGGAGTGTTAGGACATGGTAATGATAGCTTGAAAGTAATGTATTCAAATGTTTTTGGATTAACAGTTAGTGGATTAATTCAAGGACCATACAAGGGAATGTGTACCTGATACATATTGGAGTCATGGAAACTATGCCAATCAAAGGGATAAGCTCTTACTTGTTCAGTCCAAAGAGGTTCATGACAGCAAGAAAGGAAAGAGAAGGCAAAGGAGGGGGAGGATTAGCTTCAAAGAGTCTGAAGTTTCAAGAAAAAGTGGAGGATGGCCCATTTATATAATAAATAATGGGAATAGTAACTGTAAGGAAGAAGAGCATAGAGGTGTTATTACCATATACTCCTCCAAAGATTTGTATTAATACAGAATTAATATACACTGACAAAGATGAAGGAGCAATCAGGATGGTACATGATGCAGTGAAACTTCCACTTCTTGGAGATGGTAAAGTACTGATAATGGGGGATTTTGATGATAAAGAGATAAACTTGGGGAATCTGGATTTTCATGGAGATAAGGGGTTGTGGAGACACAAGGTTTTACAGAGTAGTCAGGAAAATTTCCAACACTAACATGTCACAGAGCATACTAGGGCAAGAGGGACTGATACACCATCATTGCTAGATCTCATCTTCACAAATATTGGCATGGAAGTTAAGAACACTAAACTTGAAACACTAAATGGAAGACATGATCATGTACTGCTCAAGTATGAATATGTGGTTAAAGAGGACACTAAAAGAGCAGAGGTGAGATAGGAAATATAATGTGCTTGTGGAAACCACATAAATATCAATAATTTCTAAGGAAATAGATAAGGAAATGGAATTCAGTAGCCAGGACCCAGGGTGTTGTGGTGGGAGGTTTTGCGAAGTTTACAATTAAGGAGTAGTCATAGGTACCTCAAGCCCCAAACACAGAGGAAAAAGGAAGGAATGGTTCAATAAAATACATCATAAATCATAGGTGCTTTGAGATGTGTAGTAGCAAAGATATAGATGGCACTTCAGCCAGCCAGCATTTGCAAAGTATTAGAGAGCATAGGATGAATAGAGGAAGATAAGAAAGAAGGAAAAAGAAATCTTGAAGATAATATTGCCAACAAGACTGGTGAAAATCTAATACTTTGCAATAAATTTGTCAAGGGTCAGTTGTGAGTTAAGAAGCAGTTGATCAGCTTATGGATTCAAAGGAAAAATTTGCAGAGGATGATTTAAGGATATGTGAGGAGCTTAATAACAAGTTCAAAAATGTTCTTACAGTGAAAGACATTATAGCCCCAATGCCAGTGAGTTGGAGCGCGGAGGTTTTGGAAATCTATGAAATATATGGAAAGGTGTTAACAGAATACTGAGAGATTCTGACCCATACAAGGCTTATAGTCCTGATAAAATTTCATCATATATGCTAAAGAAGTGTGCAAATACAATAGATAAACCACCTTACTTACTGTTCAATATGTCACTGAGGAGAAGCAAAGTGCCAAGGGAATGGAAAAGGGCAAATGCTATATCTATATAAAAGAAAGGAGATTGGGAACAGGTACTGAACTACAGACCGGTCCCACTAATGAGTGTGGTGTGTAAGGGTCTAGAAAAGTTCATTAGAAAGCAAGCAGATGACTTTCTATGAAGCTGAAGTTTCCTAAATGAGACAACATGGTTTTAGGGAAAGGATGTCATATAAAACTAACCTCTTAGAGTCCTATAAGAGAATGAGCTCAATCCTAGAAAAATGGGAAAGCTGAGAGGACTGTCTGCCCCTGGACAACCTTTCTGGCAGCTTGGGAGGCAGATTAAGAAGCAAGAGCACCAAACAGGAATTCCTACAATAGACAGATTATCATCTCAGTGGGAGAGAATAAAGAAGGAACCCTTTCCAAAAGGGTTGAGGGATCATTCTTGATCTACATGGATGACTTACCTAAAGGTATGGAATCCTACCTGAATATGCTTGCAGGTGATACAAAAAGATGAGGGAATTCAAAAGCAAGGACTATTGCAATAGCCCACAAGGGGATCTAAACAGATTCCAAAATTGGTCTGAAACATGGATTATGAAATTCAAATTGAGCAGATGTAAAGTGATGAGGATGGGACAAAGTTAAAGGTGACCTCTTTATGATTACTACCTCGAAGGAAATAAGCTTCAGAATTCTGTGTGTGAAAGGACTTAAGACTTGACATCATCCCTAACCTGTTGCCAGAGTCCCATATTAGGAGAAATTAAGAGAATAATTAACAAGACAAAGTGACTGCTGGCAAATATCAGAATAGCTTTCAAATATAAGGATAAAGAATCATTTAGCAAGCTATTCATATTCTGCATAAGGCCAAAACTAGAATATGCTTCTCAGGTTTATTTACTACACCTAAAGAAGCACAAAGGGCTCATAGAGAAGGGCTACAAAGATGTCACCAAAAGTATGAGAGCTATAGCACACAAAAGGGCTGGAGGTTTCATTTTACCTTCCTTGAAAAAGAAGAGTCAGCAGTGACCTGATCACAATCCTTAAGTTTTTAAAAGAGACTAATGATGTGAACAGTGAACAGCTCTTTGACAGATGAAGGGATAGAATGATCAGAGGCCATATGAAATTAAGTAAAATACATGTACTTGTTAATAAGGAGGTAAATATATACTTTTATGTTATATAAATGGTGGATGAATGGAACAGATTGACTGAGGACATGGTAATCCAAACATCATACATAAATTTTAAAGGCTGTATGATAGCAGAGAATGTTCAAGAAATGGGCCCCCATGAGTGTAAAACTCCCTCCCTGTTTAATACAAATAGCTAATTACGTGCATCAAACTCAGTTTCTCTGAAGAATGTGGTCTGTAAGGTACTGGAAAAATAAATGGTTGATATCTGCAATGGAGGAATTACTTAGTGAGAGATACAAAACAGTTTTAGAGAAAGGAGGTCATGTGTAACAAACCTCTTAAATTTCTATGAGTGACTGAGCTCCATCTCAGACAAGTGGACTGCCAGTAAGCTTTTGACACTATACTGAATGGGAGGCTGATTTAGAATCTGGATCACCAAGCAAGAACAAGGGGAAGACCCCTGAAAAGGATGGAAGATTATCTGTGTGGAAAGAAACAAAAGATGCATGTCATTGGAGTCTCTTGAAATAGGTTGAGGCCATCAAAGAAGTGTATGAAAACCTTTTTTATTATGTTGAAAGCTCCAGTCACGGACAAAAGTCCACATCAACGTTGGGCCTTAATTGAAAATAGAGATAATTGAGAAAGGGGAAAAAAAAAGACAGGGAAAGTATTTACAAATTTTTGAGAAAGTGAAAGATCTGTCTCTTGAAATGAGCCAGGTCACAGTTATTGGGAAAGACATGAGAAAGCAGAGAGTTTCAAAGCTTTGATGTGTTGGGAAAGAAGCAGTTATCAAAACAGCACACCCTTGAGTTGCCGATGGCCTCACAATAACCATGTGACACAGCAGCTTGCCAAGTATTCCATGGTCTAGCTAGTGGTGGGGGCACACAAGCAGCCAGCTCTAAGGAGCAAAAGCCAAAATAATACCTATAGAAAAGGGAAAGTGAACCAACATTGTGGCATAGGGCAAGGGGGTCAAGTTTAGAAGTTAGCCTGGGACAGTTTATGTCGGATTGCTTTCGACTCAACTCTGTCAAGTAAGGAAACAGAGCTAAAACCACCCCAAATGTGGGAGCAGTACTCC
>JAYMFT010222280.1:0-11329 GCA_038088735.1 Panulirus argus | reverse complement strand
ACACAAGGAGGGCAGTGGACTCCGCGGTCAGACAAGGAGGCAAGTGGGTTGTGTCAAGACAAGAGGCCAGTGGATTCAGTGTCGAGAGAAGGAGGCCAGTGGACTCCTTTAAGGAGGCCATTGGCCTCCGTGTCTGGACAAGGAGGCCAGTGGACTCCGTATCCAGAAAACGAGGCCATTGGACTCCGTGTCTGGACAAGGAGGCCATTGGACTCCGTGTTGAGACAAGGAGGCAAGTGGACTCCGTGTCCAGACAAGAAGGCCAGTGGATTCCTTGTCTAGACATGGAGGCCAGTGGACTCCGTGTCCAGACAAGGAGGTCACTGGACTCCGTTTTCAGACAAGGAGGCCAGTGGACTCCCTATCCAGACAAGGAGGCCATTGGAATCCGCGTCCAGACAAGGAGGCCAGTGGACTACATGTTCAGACAAGAAGGCCAGTGGATTCCGTGCTCACACAAGGAGGCCAATGAACTCCATGTCCAGAGAAGGAGGCTAGTAGTCTCCGTTTCCAAACAAGGAAGGCAGTGGACTCCCTGTCCAGACAAGGAGGCCGGCGGACTCCGCGTCCAGAGAAGGAGGCCAGTGGATATCTTGATCAAACAAGAATGCCAATGGACTCCGTGTCTTGACAAGGAGGCCAGAGAGCTCCTTGTCCACACAAGAAGGGCAGTGGACTCCGTGTTCAGACAAGAAGGCCAGTGGACTCCGTTCCCACACAAGGAGGCCAATGGACTCCCTATCCAGAGAAGGAGGCTAGTAGACTCCATTTCCAAAAGGGAGGGCAGTGGAATCCCTGTCCAAACAATGAAGCCGGTGCACTTCGTGTCCAGAGAAGGAAGCCAGTGGACATCTTGTTCAAAGAAGAAGGCCAATGGACTCCGTGTCTAGACAAGGAGACCAGATAACTCCGTGTCCACACAAGGAGGGCAGTGGACTCCGCGGTCAGACAAGGAGACAAGCGGACTGTGTCAAGAGAAGAAGCCAGAGGATTCCGTTTCCAGACAAGAAGGCCAGTGGACTCCGTGTCTAGACAATGAGGCCTGTGGACTCCTTATCCAAACAAGGAGGCCAGTGGATTCCGTGTCCGGACAAGGAGGCCAGTGGACACCATGTCCAGACAAGGAGGCCATTGGACTCCGTGTGCAGACAAAGAGGCCATTGGATTCCGTGTTCAAACAAGAAGGACAGTGGACTCCGTGCCCACACAAGGAGGCCAATGGACTCCATGTCCAGAGAAGGAGGCTACTAGACTCCGTTTAAACAAGGAGGGCAGTGGACTCCCTGTCCAGACAAGAAGGCCAGTGGAATCCGTGTCCAGACAAGGAGGCCAGTGGACTTTTTGTTCAAAAAAGAAGGCCAATGGAATCCGTATCTAGACAAGGAGGCCAAAGAACTCCGTGTCCACACAAGGAGGGCAGTCCACTCCGCGGTCAGACAAGGAGGCAAGTGGATTTTCTCAAGACAAGAGGCCAGTGGATTCCGTGTCCATACAAGGAGGCCAGTGGACTCCGTGTCCAGAGAAGGAGGCAAGTGGACTCCTTGTTCAGAGAAGGAGAGTAGTGAACTCCGTGTCCACACAATGAGGCCAGTGGACTCCGTGTCCAGACAAGATGGCTAGTGGATTCCGTGTTTACACAAGGAGGCCAGTGGACTCCGTGTCCAGACAAGGAGTGAAGTGGACTCCGTTTTCAGGCAAGTATTCCAGAGGACTCCGTGTCCAGACAAGGAGGCCATTGGACTCCGTGTCCAGACAAGGAGGCCAGTGGACTCTCTGTTCAGACAAGAAGGCCATGAAACTCCGTGCCCACAAAATGAGGACAATGGACTCCATGTCCAGAGAAGGAGGCTAGTAGACTCCGTTTCCAAACAAGGAGGGCAATGGACTCCTTGCCCAGACAATGAAGCCAATTGACTCCGTGTCCGTGTCCAGAGAAGGAGGCCAGTGGACATATTGTTCACACAGGAAGGCCAATGGACTCCGTGTCTAGACAAAGAGGCCAGAGAACTCTTTGTCCACAAAAGGAGGGCAGTGAACACCGCAGTCAGACAAGGAGGCAAGCGAACTGTGTCAAGAGAACAAGCCAGAGGATTCCGTGTCTAGACAATAGGCGAGTCGACTCCATATCTAGACAATTAGGCCAGTGGACTCCGTGTCCGGACAAGGAGGCCAGTGGATACCATGTCCAGACCAGAGGCCTTTGGACTCCATGTCCAGACAGGGAGGACATCGGACTCCGTGTTCAAACAAGAAGGCCATTGGACTCCGTGCCCACACAGGGAGGCCAATGGACTCAATGTCCAGAGAAGGAGGCTACTAGACTCCGTTTCCAAACAAGGAGGGCAGTGGACTTCCTGTCCAGACAAGCAGGCCAGTGGACTCCGTGTGCAGACAAGGAGGCCAGTGGACCTTTTGTTCAAACAAGAAGGCCAATGGACTCTGTGTCTAGACAAGGAGGCCAAAGAACTTCGTGTCCACACAAGGAGGTTAGAGGACTCCGCGGTCAGACAAGGAGGCAAGTGGGTTGTGTCAAGACAAGAGGCCAGTGGATTCCGTGTCCAGACAAGGAGGCCAGTGGACTCCTTATCCAGACAAGGAGGCAAGTGGACTCCGTGTCCGGATAAGGTGGCCAGTGGACACCATGTCCAGACAAGGAGGCAATTGGTTTCCGTGTCCAAACAAGGAGGCCAATGGACTCCCTGTCCAGACAAGAAGGACATTTAACTCCGTGTCCAGACAAGGAGGCAAGTGGACTCCTTGTCCTGACAAGGAGGCCAGTGGATTCCGTGTCCAGACAATAGGCGAGTGGATTCCATATCTAGACAAGGAGGCCAGTGTACTCCGTGTCCGGACAAGGAAGCCAGTGGACAACATGTCCAGAAAATGAGGCCATTGGACTCCTTGTCCAGACAGGGAGGACATTGGACTCCGTGTTCAAACAAGAAGGCCAGTGGAGTCCGTGCCCACACAGGGAGGCCAATGGACTCCACGTCCAGAGAAGGTGGCTACTAGACTCCGTTTCCAAACAAGGAGGGCAGTGGACTCCCTATCCAGACAAGCAAGCCAGTGGACTCTGTGTACAGAAAAGGAGGCCAGTGGACTTTTTGTTCAAACAAGAAGGCCAATGGACTCTGTGTGAAGACAAGGAGGCCAAAGAACTCCGTGTCCACAGAAGGAGGGCAGTGGACTCCGCGGTCAGACAAGGAGGGAAGTGGGTTGTGTCAAGACAAGAGGCCAGTGGATTCCGCGTCCAAACAAGGAGGCCAGTGGACTCCGTGTCTAGACAGGTAGACCAGTGGACTCCTTATCCAGACAAGGAGGCCATTTGACTCCGTGTCCGGACAAGGAGGACAGTGGACTTCGTGTCCAGAAAACGAGGCCATTGGACTCCGTGTCCAGACAAGGAGGCCATTGGACTCCGTGTCCAGACAAGGAGGCAAGTGGACTCCTTGTCCAGAGAAGGAGAGCAATGGACTCCGTGATGACAAAAGGAGGCCAGTGGACTCCGTGTCCAGACAAGGAGGCAAGTGGACTCAGTTTTGAGACAAGGAGGCCAGTGGACTTCGTGTCCACACAAGGAGGCCATTGGATTCCGTGTCCAGACAAGGAGGCCAGTGGACTCCGTGTTAAGACAAGAAGGGCAGTGGACTCCGTGCCCACACAAGGAGGCCAATGGAGTCCATGTCCAGAGAAGGAGGCTAGTAGACTCCGTTTCCAACAAGGAGGGCAGTAGACTCCCCGTTCAGACAAGGAGGCCGGTGGATTCCGTGTCCAGAAAAGGAGGCCAGTGGACATCTTGTTCAATGAAGAAGGCCAATGGACTCCGTGTCTAGACAATGAGACCAGAGAACTCCATGTCCACACAAGGAGGGCAGTGGACTCCGCGGTCAGACAAGGAGGCAAGCAGACTGTGTCAAGAGAAGAAGCCAGAGTATTTCGTTTCCAGACAAGGAGTCCAGTGGACTCCGTGTTTAGATAATAAGGCCAGTGGACTCCTTATCCGGAAAAGGAGGCCAGTGGACTCCGTGTCCGAACAAGGAGGCCAGTGGACACCATGTCCAGACAAGGAAGCCAATTGAATTCGTGTCCACACAAGGAGGCCATTGGACTCCGTGTTCAAACAAGAAGGCCAGTGGACTCCGTGCCCACACAAGGAGGCAAATGGACTTCATGTCCAGAGTAGGAGGCTATTAGATTCCGTTTTGAAACAAGAAGGGTAGTGGACTCCCTGTCCAGAAAAGAAGGCCAGTGGATTCCGTGTCCAGACAAGGAGGTCAGTGGACTTTTTGTTCAAACAAGAAGACCAATGGACTCCGTGTCTAGACAAGAAGGCCAAAGAACTCCGTGTCCACACAAGGAGGGCAGTGGACTCCGCGGTCAGACAAGGAGGCAAGTGGGTTGTGTCAAAACAAGAGGCCAGTGGATTCCGTGTCGAGACAAGGAGGCCAGTGGACTCCGTGTCTAGACAATGAGGCCATTGGACTCCTTATCCAGACAAGGAGGCCATTGGACTCCGTGTCCGGACAAGGAGGCCTGTGGACTCTGTGTCCAGAAAACAAAGCCATTGGACTCCTTGTCCAGACAAAGAGGTCTCTGGAGTCCGTGTCCAGACAAGGAGGCAAGTGGACTCTTTGTCCAAAGAAGGAAAGCAGTGGATTCCGTGTCCAGACAAGGAGGCCACTGGATTCCGTGTCCATACAAGGAGGGCAGTGGACTCCGCGGTGACAAAAGGAGGCAAGTGGATTTTGTCAAGACAAGAGGCCAGTGGATTTCGTGTCCATACAAGGAGGCCACTGGGCTCCGTGTCCAGACATGAAGGCCAGTGGATTCCGTGTGTACACAAGGAGGCCAGTGGACTCCGTGTCCAGATAAGGAGGCAAGTGGACTCTGTTTTTAATCAAGAAGGCCAGTGGACTCCGTGTCCAGAAAAGGAGACCATTGGACTCCGTGTCTAGACAAGGAGGCCAGTGGACGCCGTGTTCAGACAAGAAGGCCATTGGATTCCGTGCCCACACAAGGAGGCCGATGGACTCCATGTCCAGAGAAGGAGGCTAGTAGACTACGTTTTCAAACAAGGAGGGCAGTGGAATACGGGTCCAGACAATGAGGCCAGTGGACTCCGTGTCCAGAGAAGGAGGCCACTGGACATCTTGTTCAAACAAGAAGGCCAATGGACTCCGTGTCTAGACAAGGAGGCCATAGAACTCCGTGTCCACAAAAGGAGGGCAGTGGACTCCACGGTCAGACAAGTAGGCAAGCGGACTGTGTCAAGAAAAGAAGCAAGAGGATTCCGTGTCCAGAAAAGGAGGCCAGTGGACTCCGTGTCTAGACAATGAGGACAGTGGACTCCTTATATAGACAAGGAGGCCATTGGACTCCGTGTCCGGACAAGGAGGCCAGTGGACACCATGTCCAGACAAGGATACCATTAGACTCCGTGTCCAGACAAGGAGGCCATTGGACTCAGTGTTCAAACAAGAAGGCCAGTGGACTCCGTACCCACACAAGGAGGCCAATGGACTCCATGTCCAGAGTAGGAGGCTAGTAGACTCCGTTTCCAAACAAGGAGGGTAGTGGAGTCCCTGTCCAGACAAGGAGGCCAGTGGATTCCATGTCCAGACAAGGAGATCAGTGGAATTTTTGTTCAAAAAAGAAGGCCAATGGACTCCGTGTCTATACAAGGAGGCCAAAGAACTCCGTGTCCATACAAGGAGGGCAGTGGACTCCGCGGTCAGACAAGGAGGCAAGTGGGTTGTGTCAGAACAAGAAGCCAGTGGATTCCGTGTCGAGACAAGGAGGCCAGTGGACTCCGGGTCTCGACAATGAGGCCAGTGGACTCCTTATCTAGACAAGGAGGCCATTGACCTCCGTGTCCGGACAAGGAGGCCAGTGGACTCCGTTTTCAGACAAGGAGGCCAGTGGATTCCCTGTCCAGACAAGGAGGCCATTGGACTCCGTGTCCAGACAAGGAGGCCATTGGACTCCGTGTTGAGACAAGGAGGCAAGTGGACTCCTTGCCCAGAGAAGGAGAGCAGTGGACTCCGTGTTGAGACAAGGAGGCCAGTGAACTCCATGTCCAGACAAGAAGGCCAATGGATTCCTTGTCTAGACAGGGAGGCCAGTGGACTCCGTGTCCAGACAAGGAGGCCACTGGACTCCGTTTTCAGACAAGGAGGCCAGTGGACTCCCTGTCCAGACAAGGAGGCCATTGGAATCCGTGTCCAGACAAGGAGGCCAGTGGACTACGTGTTCAGACAAGAAGGCCAGTTGATTCCGTGCCCACACAAGGAGGCCAATGGACTCCATGTCCAGAGAAGGAGGCTAGTAGACTACGTTTCCAAACAAGGAGGGCAGTGGACTCCCTGTCCAGACAAGAAGGCCAGTGGAATCCGTGTCCAGACTAGGAGGCCATTGGACTTTTTTTGTTCAAACAAGAATGCCAATGGAATCCGTGTCTTGACAAGGAGGCCAGAGAACTCCGTGTCCACACAAGGAGGGCAGTGGACTCCGCGGTCAGACAAGGAGGCAACGGACTCTGTCAAGACACGAGGCCAGTGGATTCCGTGTCCACACAGGAAGGCCAGTGGACTCCATGTCAAGACAATGAGGCCAGTGGACTCCTTATCCAGACAAGGAGGCAAGTGGACTCCGTGTCCGCATAAGGAGGCCAGTGGACACCATGTCCAAACAAGGAGGCAACTGCACTCCGTGTTCAAACAAGGAGGCCGTTGTATTCCCTGTCCAGACAAGAAGGACATTGGACTCCGTGTTCAAACAACAAGGCCAGTGGACTCCGTGCCCACACAGGGAGGCCAATGGACTCCATGTCCACAGAAGGAGGCTACTAGACTCCTTTTCCAAACAAGGAGGGCAATGGACTCCCTGTCCAGACAAGCAATCCATTGGACAGCGTGTACAGAAAAGGAGGCCAGTGGACTTTTTGTTCAAACAAGAAGGCCAGTGGACTCTGTGTGTAGACAAGGAGGCCAAAGAACTCCGTGTCCACACAAGGAGTGCAGTGGACTCCGCGGTCAGACAAGGAGGCAAGTGGGTTGTGTCAAGAAAAGAGGCCAGTGGATTCCGTGTCCAGACAAGGAGGCCAGTGGACTCCATGTCTAGACAGTGAGACCAGTGGACTCCTTATCCAGACAAGGAGGCCATTGGCCTCCGTGTCCGGACAAGGAGGTCAGTGGACTCCGTGTCCAGAAAACGAGGCCATTGGACTCACTGTCCAGACAACGAAGCCATTAAATTCCTTGTCCAGACAATAGGCGAGTGGAATCCTTAACTATACGAGGAGGCCAGTGGACTCCGTATCCAGACAAGGAGGATATTGGACTCCGTGTTCAAACAAGAAGGCCAGTGGACTCCGTGCCCACTCAATGAGGCCAATGGACTCCATGTCCAGAGTAGGAGGCTAGTAGAATCCGTTTCCAAACAAGGAGGGCAGTTGACACCCTGTCCAGACAAGAAGGCCAGTGGATTATATGTTGAGACAAGGAGGCCAGTGGACTTTTTGTTCAAACAAGAAGGCCAATGGACTCCGTGTCTAGACAAGAAGGCCAAAGAACTCCGTGTCCAAACAAGGAGGGCAGTGGACTCCGCGGTCAGACAAGGAGGCAAGTGGGTTGTGTCAAGACAAGAGGCCAGTGGACTCCGTGTCTAGACAATGAGGCCAGTGGACTCCTCATCCAGACAAGGAGGCCATTGGACTCCGTGTCTGGACAAGGAGGCCAGTGGACTCCGTGTCCAGAAAACGAGGCCATTGGACTCCTGGTCTAGACAAGGAGGCCATTAGAGTCCGTGTCCTAGAAAGGAGGTAAGTGAACTCCTTGTCCAGAGAAGGAGAGCAGTGGACTCCGTGTCCGGACAAAGACGCCACTGGACTCCGTGTGCAGAAAAGAAGGCCAGTGGACTCCCTACCCACACAAGGAGGCCAATGGACTCCATGTCCAGACAATGAGGCTAGTAGACTCCGTTTCCAAACAAGGATGGCAGTGGATTCCCTGTCCAGACAAGGAGGCTTGTGGTTTCCGTGTCCAGATAAGGAGGCCAGTGGACTTTTTGTTCAAGCAAAAAGGCCAATGGACTCCGTGTCTAGACAAGGAGGCCAAAAAACTCCGTGTCACACAAGGAGGGCAGTGCACTCCGCGGTCAGACAAGGAGGCAAGTGGATTTTGTTAAAACAAGGGGCCAGTGGATTCCGTGTCCATACAAAGAGACCAGTGGACTCCGTGTCCAGACAAGGAGGCAAGTGGATTCCTTGCTCAGAGAAGGAGAGCAGTGAACTCCGTGTCAAGACAAGGAGGCCAGTGGACTCCGTGTACAGAGAAGAAGGAAAGTGGATTCCCTGTGTAGACAAGCAGGCCAGTGGACTCCTTATCAAGACAAGGAAACCAATGGACTCCGTGTCTGGACAAGGAGGCCAGTGGACACCATGTCCAGACAACGAGGATATTGGACTCCGTGTCTAGACAATGAGGACATTGGACTCCGTGTTCAAACAAGAAGGCCAGTGGACTCCGCTCCCACACAAGGAGGCCAATGGACTTCATATCCAGAGTTGGAGGCTAGTAGACTCCGTCTCCAAACAAGGATGGCAGTGGACTCCCTGTCCAGACAAGGAGGTCTGTGGATTCCGTGTCCAGATAAGGAGGCCAGTGGACTTTTTGTTCAAACAAGAAGGCCAATGGACTCCGTGTGTAGACAAGGAGGCAAAAGAACTCCGCGTCCACGCAAGGAGGGCAGTGGACTCCCCGGTCAGATAAGGAGGCAAGTGGGTTGTGTCAAGATAAGATGCCAGTGGATTCCGTGTCGAGACCAGGAGGCCAGTGGACTCCGTGTCTAGACAATGAGGACAGTGGACTCCTTATCCAGACAAGGAGGCCATTGGACTCCGTGTCCGGAAAAGGAGGCCAGTGGACTCCGTGTCCAGAAAATGAGTCCATTGGACTCCTTGTCCAGACAAAGGGGCAAGTGGACTCCTTGTCCAGAGAAGGAGAGCACTGGACTCCGTGTCCAGACAAGGAGGCCAGTGAACTCCGTGTCCAGACAAGAAGGCCAGTGGATTCCTTGTCTACACAAGGAGGCCAGTGGACTCCGTGTCCAGGCATGGAGGCCAGTAGACTCCATTTTCAGAGAAGGAGGCCAGTGGACTCACTGTCCAGACAAGGAAGCCATTGGAATCCGTGTCCAGACAAGGAGGCCAGAGGACTCCGTGTTCAGACAAGAAACCCAGTGGACTCCGTGCCCACAAAAGGAGGCCAATGGACTCCATGTCCAGAGAAGGAGGCTAGTAGACTCCATTTCTAAACAAGGAGGGCAGTGGACTTCCTCTCCAGACAAGGAGGCCAGTGGAGTCCGTGTCCAGAGAAGGAGGCCAGTGGTGATCTTGTTCAAACAAGAATGCCAATGGACTCCGTGTCTTGACAAGGAGGCCAGAGAACTCCGTGTTCACACAAGGAGGGCAGTGGACTCCGTGGTCTGACAATGAGGCAACGGACTGTGTCAGCACACGAGGCCAGTGGATTCCGTGTACAGACAGGGAGACCAGTGGACTCTATGTCTAGATAATGAGGCCAGTGGACTCATTATCCAGACAAGGAGGCAAGTGGACTACGTGTCCGGATAAGGAGGCCAGTGGACCCATGTCCAGACATGGAGGCAATTGGACTCCGTGTCCAAACAAGCAGGCCATTGGACACCCTGTCCAGAAAAGAAGGACATTGGACTCCGTGTCCAGACAAGGAGGCAAGTGGACTCCTTGTCCAGACAAGGAGGCCAGTGGATTCCGTGTCCAGACAATAGGCGAGTGGACTCCATATCAAGACAAGGAGGCCAGTGGACTCCGTGTCCGGACAAGGAGGCCAGTGGACACAATGTCCAGACAAGGAAGCCATGGACTCCGTGTCCAGACAGGGAGGACATTGGACTTCGTGTTCAAACAAGAAGGCCAATGGACTCCGTGCCCACAGAGGGAGGCCAATGGACTCCATGTCCAGACAAGGAGGCTAGTAGACTCCGTTTCCAAACAAGGAGGGCAGTGGACTTAATGTCCAGACAAGCAAGCCAATGGACTCCGTGTCCAGATAAGGAGGCCAGTGGACTTTTTCTTCAAACAAGAAGGCCAATGGACTCCGTGTCTAGACAAGGAGGCCAAAGAACTCCGTGTCCACACAAGGAGGGAATTGGACTCCGCGGTCAGACAAGGAGGCAAGTGGTTTTTGTCAAGAAAAGGGGCCAGTGGATTCCGTGTCCATACAAGGAGACCAGTGGTCTCCGTGTCCAGACAAGGAGGCAAGTGGATTCCTTGTTCAGAGAAGGAGAGCTGTGAACTGCTTGACCAGACAAGCAGGCCAATGGACTCCGTGTCCAGAGAAGAAGGCCAGTGGATTCCGTGTGTAGACAAGTAGGCCAGTGGACTCCGTGTCCAGACAGGAAGGCCATTGGACTCCGTGTCCAGAAAAGGAGGCCAGTGGACTCTATGTTCAGACAAGAAGGCCATGGGACTTCGTGCCCACACAAGGAAGCCAATGGACTCCATGTCCAGAGAAGAATGCTAGTAGACTCCGTTTCCAAACAAGGAGGGCAGTGGACTTCCTGCCCAGACAAGTAGGCCAGTGGACTCCGTGTTCAGAGAATAACGCCAGTGGACATCTTGTTCAAAGAAGAAGGCCAATGGAATCCGTGTCTAGACAAGGAGACCAGAGAACTCCGTGTCCACAAATGGAGGGCAGTGGACTCCGCGGTCAGACAGGGAGGCAAGTGGACTGTGTCAAGAGTAGACGCCAGAGGATTCCGTGTCCAGACAAGGAGGCCAGTGGACTCCGTGTCTAGACAATGAGGCCAGTGGACTCCTTATCCAGACAAGGAGGCCAGTGGACTCCGTGTCCGGACAAGGAGGCCAGTGGACACCATGTCCAGGCAAGGAGGATATTGGACTCCGTGTCTAGACAATGAGGCCATTGGACTCCGTTTTCAAACAAGAAGGCCAGTGGACTCCGTTCCCACACAAGGAGGCCAATAGACTCCATGTCCAGAGTAGGAGGCTAGTAGACTCCGTTTCCAAACAAGGAGGGCAGTGGACTCCCTGTCCAGACAAGGAGGCCTGTGGATTCCATGTCCAGAGAAGAAGGCCAGTGTATTCCGTGTGTAGACAAGGAGGCCAGTGGACTTCGTGTCCAGACAGGGAGGAAAGTGGACTCCGTTTTCAGACAAGTAGTCCAGTGGACTCCGTGTCCGGACAGGAAGGGCATTGGACTCCGTGTCCAGACAAGGAGGCCAGTGGACTCTGTGTTCAGACAAGAAGGCCATGGGACTCCGTGCCCAC
>JAYMFT010222269.1:0-11330 GCA_038088735.1 Panulirus argus | reverse complement strand
ATGAACTCCTACTGAAGTGCGATTTAACCTTTATTACTGCCATCACGAACTAGTGTGATTTTCATCTCTCTCTCTCTATATATATATATATATAAATATATACAAAGTAAGCTTATGAGCATAAAATTTTTACTCTGAAAATTTCATTGGAAAAAAATTATTTTGAGAAAACTTCTTCAGATGAGAGTCAGCAATAACTTAAGATACAAAAGGAATTTCTAGTTTTACGTAAAAACTCAAACAGAATATTAAGTTTCATGGCTGGATATACGAGCTGGAAATCAAAGAATATAGCACATATCCTTCACAACGCCGTGGTTAGAATCCATCTAGGATACGTCGTACATTTCCCATTAAAAAACCTGATCAAAGCTGGAGGGAAACTAGAAAGTGTACAGAGAAGAGCGACAAAACCAATTCCGTCGCTCGGAAAAAAAGTCTTACGAAGAGAAAGTAAGGGTTCTAAAACCACTTTCTATAAAAAGAGCAGCATATGAGAACCAGTGGAAGTTTTTGAATGAATGTGAGCGAATGAGACTATTCTTCGTCTGTTCCTGGCTGTGCCTCGCTAACGTGGGAAACGGCGACTAAGTATACTCTAAGATAGAGATTCAACGACCAGAAATAACGATAGGAAATTAAAGACAGGAAGATGTAATAGCAACGTGAGAATATTCATTAGGGAAAGACTATTAGTATTGTTGAATCATGGCTAGACAAATGTTTTAATCATATCAGTCATCAATCATGGCTAAACAAATAATCTAATCATATTAATCATTACTCGTCATGATAAGACAAATATCTTAATCATGTAAATCATTTGATATGGATAGGAAAATACTTTAATCATATTAATCATTTGATATGGATAGGCAATTAGTTTAATCGTATTAATCATTAATCATGGCTAAACAAATTTTTAATCGCATTTATCATTAGTTATGGCTAGACAAATACTTTAATCATATCGATAACTAATCATGGCTAAACTTATACTTTAATCTTATTAATCATTAATCAGCTGGTCTGTTTAAAAAGCAGAAACGTAAATTTTAACTGTTAAAAAAATTTCATCTCTTTTTTTCCTTTTCATATTTGTGCTGTCTCATTGGCGAATCCACTTGCAGTATCTAACTAAGGTAATTTATCCTATTCACACTTCCCCACAAAATTTCATGGCGGTGTACTCCCTTTACGTACTATTTGGTGTTCCCTCTAAGATATATTACAACGGACTCCTGTGCCAGAGGGAATGGTAGGTGGAGAGGTGCCCCTTTTGCTTTGCTATATTGTCTCTGTCTATACTAACAACGATAGGGAGTCTGGCCACGATTACTGTTCCCCCAGCAGATAACCCCAGTGTGGACCATCAGGTCCTTCGTTGTTTGGCTTTCCAATGAACTCCGCTTCCGTCTATATACACTCTCCACTTTCCCTCTATCCACACACACCCTCCACCTTCCACCTATCCATAGAAAACCTTCTCTCTCTATCCACACACACCCTCCACCTTCCCTCACTCCATACACACTCTCCAGTTTCCCTCCATCCACAAACACACCCTCCACTTTTCCTCCATCAGTAAGTACCCTCCACCTCTCCTCTATCCAGGAGTACCCTCCACCTTCTCTCCAGTCTCACGCATTCTCCACCTTCCCTCCTACCGTATACAACCCTGCTATTCATAACCGCACACAAAAGTAATTCCGTCACTCAGATATACGCCTTTTGAAGGAAGACTCAGAGAACTAAAATCATTCTCTTTAAAGGAAAGGCCGAGTCTCATGAGATGCCATAAAACTCTCCAAAATATTAGACAATTTCGACAATTTAACACTGGCTAATTTCCTCAAGGCAGATACAAATCCAAAGACCAGAAATAAATGCGACGAAATTTATAGGAAGGATATGTAATACTAACGTGGTGGGCATTAAACATTTAACAACCGTCGGAGTTGTAGAATGTTGTAATGAATTGCCACCCGGTGTTGGCAGTGAGACTAGCCTACCATTCAAGAAAAGAGAGAGAAAAAAAAAAGACTTACATTGGTATTTCTTGTTAACAAGTAATTTTAACTTTAATCTATCAAATGTCTCAGATCTGAGCCTCCTTTCCCAGAATATCGAGCTTTTATTTTCATTTACACTTTCCTATAAACTTTCTGTGGCAGTATAACCTCTGTCTAGAACATGGTGCTTCGTTTTAGATAGTTTCCCTCTTGGTGTTGTGCCAGAGGGAGCGGTGGTTGTGCTGGGAGGTGCTTTAACGTCTTATCTCTGTCCAAAATAAGACTTGGAACTCAGAATACAGTCTCTGTCCTCTGACAGGTATACCTCGTCTTGGACTGTCAGGTCTCCTGTTATCTGCAGTCCTTTCTATGTATCCTCCACCTTCCCTCCATCCATATACATCGTCGACCACTCCCTCCATTCCATAAACATAACATTCTCCACATACTCCCTCCACCTCCCCTGAGACCATACACATTCACATATACCCTCCATCCATGCCTTCCACCTTCCCTACCATCCAAAAAACATACTCTCTGCCTCTCCTACCATCCATACACACCTTCCACCTCCTCTCCATCCACACCCACACACACACACACACACACACACACACACACACGCACCCTCTCCTGCTGGCCTGGTATGCAGGGATTCCTGGTACAACATCTTTAAGACTGGACACCCACACGTCCTTTCACTCCTGGGCGAAGTGTGTTCTGTTGCCTTCCACACCTGTTTCTTGGAACTGGGGATTCCGTTTTTTTTTCCCCACTGTTGGCTCATGTTTAGCTGTCTGTTGTGTTCTGTTTGACACTTTTCCCTTTCCTTTAAGTGCTCGCCTCTTGATTAGCTGCCTTTTGTCTCCTCTTTGACAGTTATTTTTTCACTGTCAGCTTTTGTTTAAGTGTTTATTGTGTCCACTTTCATAGTCTTTTACTGTTGTCTTTTGTTTAGCCGTTTCTTGTGTCTTTGTCCACCTGTTTCTTTCTTATATATACATATTCCATTTTCCGCGGTAGCGAGGCAGCGCCAGGAATAGCCGAAGACCTACCAGAAAATACACGAAGTGAGCAAGCATCAGTAGCCTGCACTACGGGGACAACGAGTTGAATCACCGCATTAACCAGGCCACACGCAGGAGCTTGGGCGAAACATTATGGACCCTCATTCGCTCATTCTCTCTCTACCTGTCACGTATATTATGCAGCGAGACCACAGAGCCCCTACTCATAACCAGACCCCCACAGGCCTTTCCGTGGTTTCATCCGACCGATTACAGTAGGTTGGTTCACGCAGGCTACCGTTCACGATCCAGTTCGCGCTATATCACTTGCACGCCTCGCACCCTCTTGCATGTTCACAGGCTTCCGAATTTTCAAAGCATCCATTCACCCTATCCTTCCACCACCTCGTCCTTGGCTTTACCCTTGTTGCTGCCATATCCACTCCCACTTCATTCGACTTCTCTCCTTTCAAAGCCATATCCCAGATAACTTGTCGTTTTTCAATGCTTAACCTAATAATTACCTTGCTTTTATTGACATCTGCTGTCAACTTTCTCTATTCACACTCTCTCCCCAAACTCACACACCAGCTTGTACAGTTTCTCACTCGAATTTGCCACCAGTACCGTGTCATCAGCAAACAACAACTGACTCACTCCTCCCACCACCAACAGACTGTATACATGCGCCTCTTTACAGTACCCTTGCATTCATGTCCCTTATCTATAAACAGATTAAACAGTCATGGTGACATTACACCCTCTGCCGCAGACCCACCTTCACCTGGAACCACTCACCCTCCTTTTTACGTCCTCGCACACATGCCTTTCTCTTTTCATAGAAACTTTTCACTGCTTCAAGTAGCTTTCCTCCCATACCTCATATTCGTACAGGGCATCTCTGTCAAACTACCATATGCTTTCTCCAGACCCATAAAAGTCATATGAAAATCCCCGTGTTTCTTTAAGTAGCTCTCACGCACATTTTTCAAAGCAAACTCTTGACACACACATCTTCCACCACTCCTGAAGCCGCACCGTTCCTTACCAGTCTGATGCTTTGCGTATACTGCCACCCTCTCTTCCGTACAGCTTGCAAGACACACTCAAAAATCTCACATCAATGTAATTCGAACACTCACGTTTGCTCCCTTTGCCTTTATACACTGGCACTATACAGGCACCCTGTCAATCCTCAAGCACCTGAAAATGATCCAAACACACACACTGAAAATCCTAACTCACCCAACCAAAAAAAACGGTCATCCTCTTTCTATTGAAATTCCACTGCTATGCCATCCACCACAGCCGCCGTAGCATAATTCATTTTATGGAAGGCCTTCGTCACCTCTTTCATCGATCGCATTCGTCAAAGTAATCAGTCAATCTCTTCTTTACCCCATTTCTGCCACGTACCATTTTCCCATTTGCCCTCTTCACATATGTTCTCGTTTCTCCTCTTGTTTTTCGCAGAGTATTAGCCTCCTTCCAAGACATTTTTCTATTCTCCCTGAAGTGTGTGGATACTATATCAACTCTTTTTCAGCTCCTGCACCTTCCGCTTGAGTTCCTGCCGTTTGCTCTTGTTCGCGTACCAGTCACTCGCACTCCTTCTCTGTAAGTAACGCCCATACACCTCTCTTTGATTTTTGTCATTTGCAACTTAAGTTCGTCATCCTACAAGTCACTAACCTATCTCACCTACCCACCAGAGAATCAATGTAAATAAAATTAAGGTTATGAGATTTAATAGAGGGTAGAAACAGTTTGGTTTGAGCGAGTGTTGGAATGGAGAGAACCTGCAGGGAGTGAAGTGTTTTAGATACCCGAGAGTGGACATGGCTGGAAAAGAAACTAGGGGAGCTGATATGAAGCATTGGTTAGTGATGGGAGGAGAGAGTATGTTGTGGTTACAATAAGGAACGCACGGAAAGAAAGGTCAGATGAGTGTGTCTGGTAACACTGTAGCCTCAACGGTGCTGCTGTGTGGGTGTGAGTAATGGGCCCAAGATTGAAAAGAACGGAGAAGCTTGGATGTGTTGAAATGAATTGCCTTTGGACAATGCGTCGTGTGAGGAAGGTGGGTCCTGTGAGGGAGGATAGTGTATGAGAGTGAGGTGTGACAGTGAGCTGAGTGTGATTGAGAGAGCTGAACGGGGTGTCCTGAAGAGGTTTAAACGTATGGAGAGGATAAATAAAAGGGGAGACAGACTACGAGAATGTATGTATCGGAAGTGAAAGAAGCAAGGAGGAGGAGGAGGAGGAGAAAGGGGGAAATCGGAATAGAGATAGGTGGATGGAGTGTAAGAGGCTTTGAGTTATAGGAACTTGAAGGAGGGTTTGAAGCGTGCAGGAGGAGGAGTGAATTGCAAGCAGTGTGGTATACAGGGGTCGACATGCTGTCAGTAGGGCTGAACCAGGGCGTGTGAAGTGGTCTGGGAAAACTATGGAACGGTCTATGGTGTTTGGATGGGGATAGGAAGCTCCGGTTTCGGTGTATTATACATGGCAGCTATAGAGTGGGTGTGAATCAATGATGCCGTTCTTCGTCTGTTCCTGGCTCTTACTTGGCTAAGTGGTGCCTGCCTATTAGGCTGATTTTTCCACTTTTTACTTCGACGAATCATTTCGTTATGCTGGCTTTAATGCCGGGCCAGATTCAGACTTAAGGTCCCGCTTTGTCTCAGTTTTCTTTTCCGTTAAAATTCCCTCACTTCTCTGCCGCAGGTTGCTCTGATATGTCTCTCTCTCTCTCTCTCTCTCTCTCTCTCTCTCTCTCTCACTTGGTTCCCTGCCATTCCAGTGAGGGACCGGGAAGGAGAACCCCCGTGCTTTTGCAAACCACAGTTACTCCTGCAGGGGCGTCGTCTCGGGCCCATATCACCTGACCGGGGCCCTAGGGCGTCGGTGTCTCCTCTCGGCCAAAGACACCGTCGAAAAGATCGTTTTGTTCCAGAGTAAATCTTTTCTTTTTTTTTCCTTTCACTCTTTTTCCGCCTCACTTGCTTTGGCCATGGTAGACTTGCTCTTGTCTCAGCTCCTTTCTCTTTTTCTGTGTGAGGCTTCTCCATCCTAAGGATGGCAGGACTGAGCATTTTTGCTTCCTCTTTCTTTCAGTTGGCGAGGGATTATAATTTCTTCTTCAGACCCTCGAGTCTCCCAGGCCCTGCAAGACTCAGGCCGTCTTTCATGCCATTAATATTGCCCTCTGGCAAGTCGAAAGCCAGGCATAGTGCTTAAGCTTAAGGATGTTTCTCAAAAAAGCTTAGTAATTCTTGCCGTCGGTGATTCACGGCGACTCCCTTGAAATCTTTCGAGCGCTCGGGATGTCTCTCGTGACCTAAGAATTGAATCTTTCGGAGTCTCTGCGAATCTTTGAGGCTTCTGAGTTTGTCAGTCCTACAGTGAGTCCATCAGGCCTCCTCTGGAGACCGTGGTAGCCATTTCGAACCCTTATCGAGTCTCCTAAATCCCCTTGTGAGGCTCTTCATCTCCAAGGAGACCGTCAGATCCCAAGCTGGTCCTCTGGACTTCAAGTGGGTCTTCCAAGCGAGTCATTTCCAGGTCTCTGATGAGCCACTGCTGATCATCGCTGAGTCATTTCCTTTTTTTTTTTTCAGAGAGTCGTCTTGACCGCTAAAGTTTGTTCACGACTCCGTGGGTCTTCCTCTCAGCCTATGAATATTTCATGTCTGCACTGAACCTATCGTTTCACCCCTTTCCCGTCCCTCTCCAGTGAGTACTTCAGCTCCCAGTGAATATTTTCAGACATCCCAGTGCAAAAATCATGCCCCGAGTACATGCTTCCAGAAACTCAATGAGTAAATCATGTCATTATTGTATGTTTCAAGGTTCCCAGTGAGTATTCATTTCCCTAGCGTATGTTTTCAGACCCTGGGTGGGTAATCCACCAACGTACTGAGTATTTTCCGACCCGCCGGCGAGTAATTCAGGCCCTTATGTTTTCGAACCTGCCAGTGTGTAAATCACGCCCCTAACGCATGTTTCGGACCTTCAGTAGGTAATCCACGCCCATAGTAAATGTTATCAGACGCTCCAGTGAGTGGTCCACGCCCCTGACGAGGGTTTTCAGACCCCACTGAGTGATTCACGCCCCCCAGGTGTACGACTTCAGACCCAAAATGAGTAATTCATGCCTCCTATTGAGTATTTTCTGACCAATCCGTGAATAATCCACGCCCATGATGAGTGTTCATTGACACGCCGGTGAGTAAATCACGCCCGGGGTGCCTCTTTTCAGACCCCTCGAGTCAGAAAATCGCGCCCTCCACTCAGTGTTCCCAAGACCTCCCTAGTGAGCTTTTCAGAGCTTTCGGAGTGGTATGAAATCCCTGGGGGGAACACTTCAGGTATTCAAGGGAGGGTCTCTCTCCCTCTCTCTCTCTCTCTCTCTCTCTCTCTCTCTGTCTCTCTCTCTCCCTCTCCCAGACCTCCTCTCTTTCAGGCACCAGTCAAGGTTACTGAGCGCCATTCTGTGTCAGGGGGAAAGACTGGTAACAGTAAGACAAATCCGTGAGAGTGTCTTTTTTGTCTTCCATTATCACAGACAGCTTCGGAAGAGCCCAGTAATCTGTTACTGCTTGAACTCCTTTCTAAGTAGGGTAGGACCGGCTCTACGCTAAATGATAATTCTCATTTATTATTTTTCATTATTTTCAGTCCTTTACGAATTATTCATTAGTATTCATAATGCAATTGATAACAGGAGTTCTAAATACTAAGATGAGTTTTTGAAAACTATGAACAAATTGACCTTTTTGGGTGTAACGGTTAGCGTTGTTGACCATGAATCACTTTCAGGCTGCTCGGGGTCGAGCACATAAGTTCGAATCTTGGTTCCGGCAGTCAGACCACAGTCAACCCAACTGTTCATCCTTCCCCCTGAGAACAAAGAGGAATATCGGTAATGGGGGGCAAAAGCGGAAAGTGATGAAGAGAGGAAGAGATGGAGTGAGTATTTTGAAGGACTGTTGATTGTGTTTGGTGACAGAGAGGCAGATGTAGGTGAATTTGGATTCTTACAGAGACAGAGAGGTGGTGAAAGCGCTAGATAACTCCAAGACCATTTCCTCAATGGACAGTGACGCTCAGGACATTGGAATCCAAAAAGACATGGTCACCTTCGGTCCTCCAAAGTCGGTTCGATTGATTGGGAAGTAAAGATCAAAATGAAACTCGAAGCTAACTTTTTCCTTTTTTCTTCTCTTTCCTTTTCTTTTCTCTCTCCTACTCCCCCGGACGCAAGAAAGAAGTATTACCTTTTTTCAGTGACCTGTAGCCCTTGTCCTTCTTCTTTTACTAGTCTCCGTTGTCCTGGGCACAAAGATTTTCCCATTTCTCACCGCATGATTCCATCCACGTGTATCTCTGTCCAGATTCGGGCAAGTCGTAGACACACACACATACACACACACCTGTGGTCTCACAACAGATGTCTCTCCTCGCCTTTCCGGCTCAGGACGGAAGGAAGGCCTCTAGACACCATCTTCCACTAAGCAACTGAGAGAGAGAGAGAGAGAAAGGAAAAAAAAAAGAGAAACGGGATCTCCAGAGATAATATTATGCCTGGCCTGCCGTCCAGGGGAGAGAGGTCTGGTATCTGAGAGCCGTACCATCTGGCCACAGACGCATGATATCCACCGTGTGTATTTGCCAGACGGCAAGGAAGCTCTTCCAGCACAGAGCACATGTGGGTCGTGGAGGGTGTCCAGTGGGTGGAGTGTGGATAAGAGGGAAAAAAGAGGGAGGAGGAGGAGGTGTTGTGTGTGTTAGCTCGTTAGCTACGAGGTAGAGAGAGTGAGGAACAGAAAGCTCTCTGTACTGCGCCCCCGGTCGGTGGAAAATCCACCTTCCGAGCCTGATGTAGGCAACGACGCCTTGCAGGGAGTCACCGTAAACACAGGCCAACAGTCGGTTTGATCACGGGAGGTGCAGAGGAGCTCCCAGATCAATCTGTAGAGACAGATAAGCTGTACAAATCACCGGTAGGAATGCCTATGTAAGATTTATGGCTTAGACATCATAACAAAGAACATGAAAATCTGTAGATTTGTACATGATAGCTAGCGAGGGGTTGTATGCGAATCAGGCCATTTTCTAGCATGTTCTTGACGCTAACTTGTTAACGTGGGAAAATCGAACGAATTTGGAAAGAATTCTGAAGCATCGCAATATATATATATATATATATATATATATATATATATATACTAGCAGCCACTCCAGAGGGCAGTTCCCTATACAAAACTATATAGCGCCCGCTTTAAATAATCAACTAATCAGCATAGCGAAACCGCCGGATTTTTGATTGATTCAGTCACCCAAAAAAAACTAAGCGATCCTTGGATGATTACCTATTTCGATATCAAGGACTAAATGAACTCTCTTCCAATTCTTCCTAGACTAGTAATGTGAGCCTAATGGGATTTGACCAGTGTAGACCCCGCTGATCATGTATGTGAGACGAAGTGTATTCGATTACTAGTAAATTAATAGTCATTTCCCAATTAGAGGCGATCATACCCGAGCGGTTAGCGTTCCCAACTTCCACGCTATAGGTCCAGGGTTCGAATCCTTGCTGTTGGAGGGCATTATATATATATACATATACATATATATACTCTAGTAATTACCAAAGGAAAGTGAAGAAGGCAGAATCCGTCAATAAACAAATGAAATCCTAAATCAATTTTGATATATCAGATGCCAGATATATAAGAAAAAAATTACGCTTCCAAATAGAATAACAAAAAAAATGCTTTTGCCCCCATACATATATATCCAGCACAGTCACAGAGAGAATTCCTTATGAGCTAGAAAAATATATTATCCTTTCTTCCGAAGTGTTAACAATCCATCTCTCTGAGAGGATTGCCAGTTGATTAATGTTTCCAGAAGTGAACAGGATTATCGTCTGTGTAATTATCAACGTCATTTATAATTCATGTATTTGGTGGCAGACGGGGGATTATTTTTGCAGCGGGCGAGTATGACGACAACACCATCGAATCCTTCGCCTTTAGCGAGGGAGGAAGTCCACCCGGCGCTTATCCCCTCTTGGCAGCCCACAAGGAACAAGGAAGCCCTGATGATGGCTGACTCTTTTGTGCCCGAGGCCCTGGTGACAGGGGGGGGGGATAAAGTCCTCCTCTAGTCCACACCGTCTTGACCTAGATGGAGTGGCTGCAGGAGGAAAGAGAGATGGAGTGACTACAGGTAAGAGAGATGGAGTGACTACAGGAGGTAAGAGAGATGCAGTAACTAGAAGAGATAAGAGATATGGAGTGACTAACAGGAGGTAAGAAAGATGGAATGGCTACAGGCAAGAGAGATGGAGTAACTACAGGAGGTAAGAGAGATGGAGTGACCACGGGTAAGAGAAATGGAGTGGCAGCAGATGATCAAGTCCTAAGGTGAAGGAAGAGAAATCGGTGATGGTCGGAACTCCATCGTATGCTTCATGTATAGAAATACTGATACGCATGTGTAAAAGTATATACAACCCCCCAAAAAAATATCCTTACATTTCTTGTGTTAAGAAATATGACACAACGGATGAATGGTTTTGACAATTGCTCACGGGTTTTACCTCACATTCGTTGCCATGCTTTTCTCTATATATATCTTTCCTCAACGTTCGTAGAATAATCCATACAATGTAGATTATGCCGTTACCAAACTATGATATTACATCTTATATATTACTTATTTAGAGAGTGATTATTATACAGATAAGCTACAGTACCATAATCATTTAAAAAAAGTATCGAATTCACGTTACTGAGACAACAGGAGTAGTTGAGTTCATTCTCATATCCATCGAACCCATTAGTAAAGATTATTTATATTCGTTGGCTGTACAGATGAAAGAGCTTTCTAAAACTGTCACACCATCAGCCTTATGATACAGGATTGCTTCCATTTACTCCTGAGAGTGTTATAGAGGGAACAACATTAGCAACAGTTGTAGCTGTAAAGGGGTGGTATTAGCAGCTATAACAGTCCCGTCAGTACTAGGAATACTAGTAATGGAAGCATTAACACCGCTGAGGATAGCAGTCCAGCTACACAGTTGTTACAGGCGCTGTGATACGGCTAGTGATTCTCAGAAAAACTCAAAATATCATCGCATGAGTTTCCACGATCTGTCTCCAGCCCTTGCTCTCCGAACAGGGTAGCGATTTTAAACGCCCAGAAGACTTGATTAGCCAGAATCTCTCTCACAGGCTCTCTGAGAATATATATATATATATATATATATATATATATATATATATATATATATATATAT